>VZRZ01008652.1:1268277-1289111 GCA_013398175.1 Climacteris rufus
TGGGATGGGCAGGGATGGGATGGGCAGGGATGGGATGGGCAGGGATGGGATGGGCAGGGATAGGACGTGCAGGGATAGGACATGCAGGGATGGGATGTGCAGGGATGAGCTGGCTCCACACATCCTGTCCCACAGTGTGGGGCTCGGAGCCACACCCACCAGCAGGCCAGGAGAAATGGTAAAAAATGTTACACCAGGACTTGGTCACTTCCTCCTCCTCCTCCCTCTCATCGTACTGCTGGCTGCAGCTTTAAATGCAGCTTTTGTTTGCCTGTGTTCCAGGTTTCTGCAAGACTTGCACCCATTCAGGTTTTGCTAGCCTGCCACATCTCTTTGCAAGAATGCTGCAAGCCAAGGCAGAATGTACCCTGGTTTTCTCTTTTTAAACCTGTTTGTTTGCTAAGTTGGTTTTTTCCTCCTGAAAATTGTATTGTTTACCAAAAAGAATGATACTGGTGACAGAAAGCATGCAATAAAAAGCTTAAATTGTACAAGACTTTTCCTTGGCGGGTGAGTTTCAGATTCTGGGCCCCTCTCGGCTGCTTTTAAATTTCCATGATGCTTCCTTTGGATGAGAAACCAAGTTTTGGAAACTATTTCTTTTGGATCAGCCTTCCCAAGGCAGTCGTAAAGAATTCCCCTTCCCAGCAACGTCCCTCGGCAATTCTCTGACTGAAAGTTGCCTCACATCTCATCAGCTACAGGCTTTCTTCCCAGGGAAATGCAATTCCCTTCTCCACTGGACAGCAGTGACTGTGCTAACTCTGACTGAGCTTGCTGGCCATACAGTGAGTGTGACAAGTGTAAGCTTTCCACGTAGGTTTTTTTGGAAGAACTGGTTGGTTTAGTTCTTGCCAGCCTGGTCTGCACATCCCCACGGCTGCTGCTCTGGCCATTTCACTGCCAAACTCATTCATAGAAAGGAGAGAGGAAAAAGTAACTCCAATAAACTAAGAAGGAGTGAGCTGAAGGGATGTGGATTTCTGGAAGGTTGGGTAGGGTCGGGGGAGGAAGGGAGGTGTCTAGACTCAATATTGCTATTGTAGGGCCTGGCATTATTTATGACATTTTCTAGGCAAGCCACAAACTGGAAATAAAAACCAGGAGACATAAAGACACTCGTAACCCCTGAGGAATGGCTTTGCAAGCTGTGTGACAGTGGAAAAGCTGAAAGCAAAAGACTCATTTGACTGTCCTGGACAGAACCTCAGGCAGCATGAAAAAGAAATTTGCCCTACACATCAGAAATGAAACTCCATGGCAGAGAAACGCTGCAGGTCCGGGAGCCAAGGAAAGCCAAGAGATGCAGCCTGCCAGCAGGAGAAATCCACCCCTGTGCCAACTTTACATCGGTGCCCTACTTTAGTCCTACTTACACCATGTTTGGAAGTGGAGCAGCACACCTTACACAAACCATCTGCCTTGGATTCAGCCTGCAGCCATGCAGCAAGCCCAGCAAACGAGCCAGAAATGGACAATGGCTTGGGACGGGCCTGTGGCATTAACCAGCCCCACTCTGAGGGCTGCTCCGTGCTGAGCTCTCAGACACATCCCAGTCTGCTGGCATTTGCAAAGACTACACAGCTACCAGTAATGTTGGAACATAATTATATGTTTTTACTTGAGGTGGCTGTAAGCAAACCGGAGGTAATTTAGCACGAAAACAGTTTTTATACATCTCCCAAGGCTTGCCTGCAATAGGCACTCATGTCAGATTTCCCCTGCCAGAAACAGGACTTCGGCAATTCCAGGCTAGGCAGATAACATACAACTTGTGTGAATACCCATAAGAGTAATTATCCAAGTTACCCATAAAAGCATTACCCAAAACAGCTGTATTATCTAAGTGTTCTCATTCAAAACCAAAACAGGACTGTGGCTGAGCCCAGATAACATTTAAGGATGACTGTGCACACAAATGACAGCACATATCCCAGGAAAACAGTGGTTACAAGAGGCAGGATATACCCACTATATCCTGCATAAGTCCTGCATTAGCACTTAACAAATCTCTATTCTAATTATTGTTTTATGTCTTCTCTACTTTACTTGATCAGCCTAAACTTTGTGTTCCAGTGATGTGGAAACACAGCTGGAAAACTTCCTTGCCGAGGAATTTGATCTGTTTTGACTATTTTCCCAGCAGGCTTGGAAGTGCCAGCTTTGGTCCCCTGACTCAGGCTCTTGCCCACACCTCTGTCCTCTGGCAGAGGCAGAAAGACCTGGAAACCTTCTCCTCACAGTGCCAAAATGTTCCTGGGCATTGCAAAGTCCTTCAACACCGGCTGAGTGTGGCAGCTTGGCCTGGCAGCAGAGTCTCACTAATGCCCCTTTTCCTCCAGGTTGCTCCTCACCTTTTTGACAAGAGGCATCACCAGGAAGCAGCTGACAGTGGCAGGAGTGTCTAAACCCTTCAGTGGAGTCTTTAAGGGACACATGCCCTGCAATCCATACACAGAAATCTTCTGGTCCTGTGAAAGAGCACATAAAATTCTATACATACCAACCACCTTCCTACTTTTCATATTTTGATACCTGAACAACATCTAATTAGTTCCAAACCCAGTTTTAATTTGCTGTTTTTGATATCCAAAGTCTGAATTTCTGTTTGCCATGGAGAGCCTTTGGCATTTGGGTAGAAAGCAGGTGCTGCCTTCCCCACAATGAGCTGTGGGCAATATATGCATTATCCAAAAGTCACCAAAAATCACCATAGGGGGTTTATCACCATATCCAAAAGCAGCATCTGACTGCAAAAATCCCAAACAACAATCAAAGCCTGTTGTATGTTATTTTGCATTAATCTGTCAATTCAAGTAAAGCTGGTATCACATTTTATGTGGAATTACACCCGCTCCACACCTCATAAATCTACTAGACTGACCAAGAGTATTTCATTCTGATCCAAAATGTGGAAATACAATGGTTTAAGATCTTCAAATGTCAATATTTCTATATTTACTGTTATGGAAAAAAAAGGAATATTTGAACTTTGCCTCTACTTGAGAATAGAAAAAGTAAAAATATCTTATTTTTCTATGGGGGGAAAAAAATTCTATATACACAACCTTCACAGCATCCATGCCAGGGTGGAGTGAAATAGCCAACACAAATTATTTATTCAGCAAGTGTGGCCTTTTTTTCCCCACTCTAAAACGCTGAACTTCAGGTACATTTCATATTTTTGGCTGTTTTATCTTTGTTTTGTGCAAAACGATTGTGTCAGAGCCGGCTGACACTTACCAAAGCCCTTTTTGAAGGGTGGATGAGGGCTCTGGGGGATAAATCAGCCACGGTCCCTCACTCTTATCTTTTTAGCTGCAATTTTCCATGGTGAACACAAAACTTGGGTAACCCATTTCCCACCAACCTCCAAAACCCTCAGGCCTCTTTCAAAACCCCACCCTTAAGTGCATGTTTTCTGTCACTGCCTCCCTTTATCTCTCACAGATAAGGACATTTCCCAGATGGACCCCTGGGCACAGATTGCTCCAATCCAGAGAGTTTTCCCTAGGAAAGGTTCCCACGATGGCTCTGAGCTCAGGGAGGCTCAGTCTGGATCTGTGTCAGGTGGAAACCAAACCCCTGGAGACAGCACAGGCAAAGTCACGCTGCTCATCCGAGACGCCTTTGTCTCACACACCACGGGCTTTACTAATTTAACAGGCTCTTTCTCTTCGTTTGTGTCCCTCCTAACGAAGCCCCTCTCCAGGGGGGCACAGGCAATGCTCACCTCTGTGGCTGCCCACAGGGCATTCTGAAATTTTAGTTGGCAGCACAGCTTCATTCCTGGGCAGCTCATCCTCTGCACTTCCAGGACTCCTTTCTCCAGGTTCACCACCGTGTAGTTTCTGGAAGGAGCAAACAACAATTTCCTGCAGCCAACATTCAGCCTGCACAGGGTTGCAGGGCAAAGCCACAACACAACTGCCCAGATGTGGATGATGCAGCAAGGATCTACACCCCCCAAATGGTCATTGTGGAGGAAGAGAAAGACAGATGTGCCACGCTCTTCCTCAGGGGCAGATGTGCAACTGCTTCTGTGCAGATCTGCACTCAGCTGTCTGGCTTTGCACTGGGTTAGGAGGATGTTATGTGGTCTGTTCCTGTAATTGAGCTGTGAGACAAACAGCTCCAGCTGAACAGCAGTAATTAATAGCTGGAAAGTCTCAGCCCATCTTGCCCATTAGGTTCTCAAGAGAAATCTGCTCTCCAAGTTCACTGCCTTGCCATTATCTGGCTTCATTATTAGTGCAGTATATAAACAGAAGAGCATGATTCTACAAAGCAAAGATCTGAACCTGATAAAATAATTTATAAATATGACTAATTAATAGGTTTTTTTGTAGCTAAAAGGATTTTGTTTGTTTGGGGAAGTTTATTGGGTCTGGATGTTTGAACAATAACTGGATATTCACAACCACATCTGTGAGTCCCAGATGTTTTACCAACTGTGGCACGAGCAATTACACATCCTGAAATCTGTCACATGCAAGTAACTTCTTATTCAGCAGTCTCCAAAAAGTGGATTGTCCAGTCAGGAAGCAGATTCACTGAGATATATTGCTGTGAATATTTGGACAACATCCATGTATTCAAAATACATCTGTGAGTGCCATGTGCTTCCCCAGTTCAGCAGGAAGAGTTATAGTGTCTGTACTGAACAACTGATCAGGCACCACAAATGGTAAATAGTTCATGAACAAATCATTTACCTTTCCCATTAGCTTAATGGTTACAAATAATGAGCACATGAATATAAAATTCAGATCAGTTTGTGAACACTTCCAAATAAGACTGGGGCTATAAAAATCAGTAGTGTCCATAAAAATGAGCCTAACTAGCCACAGGTCACATGTGGCTGAGCAAAATGCCATCACCTCAGTCACAATTTAATAACATTTTAAGCACATGCCTTCAGTCCAAAACACATTTTACTGGCAGTGCACACTTGGATGCACACACAGCTCCAGGCATGTGGTTAACTCCCAGTGATTGCAATAGGATTTAAGCATGTGCTTAATTGCTTAGCAGAAGAGAGATGGAACTGCAGCCTCAATTAGGAAAGGTTTAGTGTTAAATGGCCTCATTAGGAAAGGCAGAACACGTCTGTTCTCATGTGCAAATGCTCCATCCTGTGTGTGTGAATCATTACACTGCCCTAATCTTCTCCTCATATTAACTGAAGCAGAGTTAAGCTCATTAAATATCCTTTATAAAGCAACCACTGTTCCCAATTAAAAGAGTTTGGGAAAACAGTGTTCACCGTATCCTTGGCAGTCACCCAAACTCACTTTCACCTTCTTTACCTCCCTCCCAGAGGCAGAAGCGAAGATGCTGAAAGATTTTTACTTAAAAAAGGAGAAAGAAAAAAACCCAGAAAATGCTAATCTGAGCTGTCTCACCTGGTGTCTTCCTTCCCATCCCAGAACACCACGGTGTACTCCTGCCCTTGGGAGCAGAAGAAGGAAGACTGCTTCCCACAGGGGAGCAGGTACATAAACGTTGCAAAGGTGGGATCTTTCATCTGCCCTACCACAGAAATGGCCAGGGGACGCTGAGGGGGGAGGGAAAGAGAAAGACATGTCACAGAAAATGAAACAGGAGAACCATAACAAACTGCTGAAATGAGGTTCAGCAAGGCCAAGTACAAGGTCCCGCCCCTGGACCGGGGCAATCCCAAGCACAAGTACAGGCTGTCTCTGCCCGTGGAACTGGATTATATTTAAGGTTCCTTCCAACCCAAACCATTCTCTGGTTCTATGATTATTTATTAAAGCTTGGTCTGTCATTCTCTTCCACATTTTACTGATTTCTTCAGGGTTATGAATTTTGGAAGCTGACCCACTGCATGAAAGTGCATAGCTGTTTGAGAGTCAGGCTGACCTTTGTTTGAAGGACAGCAGCTCTAAAACACCAATTGACATTAATGAAAAACATAGTGCAGCATAATCCTTCTCTTGTACTTTGAAGCTTTTTCCTCCTCATACCTCCTTTTATAATCATTGGGTTTTTGAAGTCTTTGTAGTTGCACTCACAGCATGATGCTGGAGCTGTTTCTAGAAATTATGGGCGATGTCTTGCCCTGGTGAAATCAGCAGCCTAACTGCCATCGACATCAAGGGACCTTCAAGCCACCACAGATGTCTAAGGCCACAAATCTGTCAGCATTTCATTCATAAAACTCTCATTTAAGTCAACAAAATCCTGGGCCAAACCAGCAGGAGGGGTAAATGGGCAATTGAGCTGTTCTGCTGTACCGAGGGCAAGCTCAGCCCTCCTGCATGAAGAGGGCAGCCAGAAAACACGAGGTCAGGAGCGTGGTCTTGTACCTTTTCTGGCTTAGTGTCCCAACACTCCATCATGAGTGCCTGCATCCTGTAGAGCTGCACCTCCTCCGGCTGCCCAAGGACGGGACGGATCCCTTTGGACAACTTCTTTGCAATCTGCAGCTGGTGGTGTCCCAGCACAGGCCTCTGGCCAGACAGCAGCTCGTACAGGACCATCCCATAGGAGAACATGTCGACCTAGAGCCAGACACAGGGAAAAATCAGGGCAAAGCTCCGCTGGGGCGTGGAGAGGAGAGCAAGGAAGGCCAGAGTGGCAAAGCCAGTGCGTGGCTAAGGGAATTGAGCTGTGGATGGTGCCACCCCCACTGCCACCACAGGGCTGCCCCAGGACAGCCCCAGTCACCTTCTCGTCGTAGACGATGCGGGGCCGGATCTCGGGGGCCTGGTAGCCCGGGGTGCCCTCCACGCCCAGCGCGCCCTCGTGGAACGACTGCCGCGAGATGCCGTAGTCGGAGAGCTTGATGTTGACGTGCTCCCTCACGTCCAGGGACCACACCAAGATGTTGTCCGACTTGAGGTCGCAGAAGATGATGTTCTTCTTGTGCAGGTAGGCCAGGCCCGTGACGATCTGGTAGGCTATCTTGTGTGTCAGCATGTGTCCCAGCGGCACGAGGGAGGACCCTGGCACAAAGCAACAGCTGTCTCCAGCTCCTACAATTGCTGTGACTGCTGCTTCTTCCCCCTTTCTAACTCCAGAGCAGTAACTGACAACCTTTTAAAACATCACTCAATGCCACCATTTGAGATGACGCTGTTTGTGTTACCATACGTGTCTGACAGTCCCGTTAGATTCTTTTTTTAAACTCTTTCACTTCTAGGCTGCTAAATCTTCTGGTGAAAATCAGGGTTTGACTGAAAGCTGACACAAAGCCAAGGTGCCAGGAGGGTCAGATGGCCTCAGCTTATTGTGGAATTAGTGTCGTGACAATGACAGCAATACAGATAATTATGAGATAATTTAGAGTACCAGACACCCATTTGCAGGGGCAAGAACACAGCACCATCCATGCAGGACTGAAGAGAGATGCAGTCCATATTAATTTGCAGAAAAATTGAAAATCCAGGTCTCCAAAGTAGCCTTGAGAATCCTGAACATCAATTTTTACTAACTTCCCAATAGCACAATTTAAGAACAATTCCAACTCTCCCACTTTCCCTTAGTCTGGAAATAAGTCCCCTCCAGTAAATCAAGCAGTAATTTAAACACTGCTGACCATTTGTCACTGGGAGAGGGGTGGAGGGAGACCCTGGTTTTACCTTTGGAGTTCTCAGACAGCACAGTGGTGAGGCTGCCCAGCGGGGCCAGCTCCAGGGCGAAGCAGAGCGGGTGGATGCTGATGCCAATGAGGGACACGATGCAGGGGTGCTGCAGGGAGTGCAGCATGCTGGCTTCCTGGCGGAATTCTGAGAAGTTCTTCATGGCATCCATGGCTCTCAGGTGTTTCAGCATGGTATCTGGTGAGACACACAATGCTTCTCTCACTGCCCAGCTCAGTAAGTGAGCCAAAAACTCTTTGGGAGGGGGGCACTGAGCGAGGGCTGCGGGAGGAAGCAGCTGGTGGGATCATGCTGACAGCAAGGCTTTAATTTGAATCCTTGTGTTGGTGCATGAGCCACTAACAGACACTGGCTATAAGCAGGACGAACCTGGTGCCTCAGGAAGCAAGGACTCCCTTGGCCCTTAACACCAGGCTCAGGTGTGCCTGGCACAGGCTGTTCTCACACATCACCTGGGTGACTTTGGAAAACTCAAGCTCTGCTTCTCCCAGCAGGGACTCTGTGTGGATGGCACATTGCAGAGCCTGTGCTGGAAGGGGTTTTCCCTACCATTTCCCAGCTTCTCTGCCAGAAGAGAGACCCATCACAATAATGGTCCTGCTGCCACAGCACACCACAGGCTGCTCAGGCAGGCTGGGTCTTCCCAAAGGTTATTTGTGCCTGGGACAGCAGCTGGCCTCCTCTACAGCTCAGGGGCTCACTGCATCCTCCCCTGACAAAAATGAGGAATGTGAGGCACTTTCCCCTTTTCTTTGTCCATGGACTGAAGCTTTGCTGGAAACCTGGAGTCCATATGGGAGCTCATCCATGGCTGGAGGAACTGGCAGGCTCAGGATTCCCAATTTGCTTTCTGTAGTTGCTGGCACAGATGGGGTAAAACACTAATTCAAAGGTGGAGACCCACAAGTGCAAACCCAAGCAAATCCACACTTCTCATGCCCAAATAATTTGGGAACAAGAGATGAAATCTCGCCTTCCTTCCCAGTCAAGGGCTCTGCCTTGGCACCCTGTGAGTCCACCCACTGATCTGCAGGAGAGAAGCTTCCTGCAGTGCCAGTGACCTTCATCACTACAAGTGCTCATGAAGAACTCTCAGATGCATCCTCCTCCTCCATTGAAACACATCAGTTTGCTATATATTTCCATGCTGTATTAAACAGGTGCTGCCAGCACTTGGCAGAGCAAAGGCTCTTTGGTCTTAGCTTGGGATCCCAGATTGTAGGAGTTGATTCCTGACACCAATTCTGTGCACTGTACCTGCAGCTGAAGTAGGAGAACCCTTGCATTTTTTAATCTGAAATCTCTTCACAGCCACTGGTTTTCCTTGGTATCGTGCCCGATATATAACAGTTCCACTTCCACCCTGGCCAAGAACGTTGTTTTCATTTTCACTGCATTCCAGTTTGCTATTTTCCAGGAACAGTCTGCCAAGAAGAAATTGAGGGTTTTTAATTAAAAATTTCAAAGACATTGTAAACTCATGTTTTTAATGTGATTTCCATTTTCACAAAGGCCTAGTAGGTTTTTTGTCTTATCTGCTGAGAGAACTGGATCACCTAAACTACCTTGGGTCATCTCAGTGTACTCTACGCTGGCTCATGTTTGTATGAAAGATTTCTGACAGAAAAAACTAACTTGAGCAAAGAAGTAAAAAATTGCTTTTTACTAATTTATCCCACAAGAATCAAACAGATCTGGAAAGCACATAAGCTCCTTTTCCAAGCAGATGACCCAGGTACTGATACTTGTACCATTTATCTGTATTAACGATTTTTTTTGCTTCATTTACCTCCTGTTCCTCTTTTCTCCACCGAGGCAGGACAGGATGTTTATGAACAGCCTCACACCCTGAAACCTGATTATTAAAATCAGCTGAGTGTTCCCAGGCTGCAATTCATCATTTCCCCACTCTCCCAGAGACTACTTTTACAGCTGTTCACACTTCAAACATCTCCACTCGCCTCGCACCCGCCAAATAAATCTGCAGGAGATAACAGTGCAAGGAGGGCTGGCGTGATGAGCTGATGGCATGTTTGCCAGAAAAATGAAAGCAAAGGGGGCAGTGAGGGCATAGAGAGCTGTGACAGCAGCCAACAGCACAGTTTGGTCTAGAGGTCTCATGATTCTGCATCAGGCACTCCAAGGTCTGAGAGAGCATGAACCAAAAGGGACATTGGTCTCCTGTCCTGCCTGCTCTCAGGTCCCCTGCTCTCCACATTCAATAATAAGGGGTATAAGACTGAGTCCATCTGGGAATGCAGTTAAGCAGCTTAAAGATTTGGCAGTGCTGCTATGGGCAGGGAAGAGCTGTTTCAGCTGTTCAGGGCTGCCACACACCCAACACATCCAGCAGCCCTCAGCTGAGCAGGAGCCTCGACTCAGTGTGAATCCTCCTGTGGTGTCCATAAATTCCCTCACCTACAGCCTCTCACAAAATTAAGGCAATTTCAGTGACAATCTTGTGATGCAGCAGCACTTGCTTTTGGTTTTGCCACATTAAAATCTCCTTTTGTGGGATCCCAGAAAGAGTCCAACTACAGAAAGTTCTGGCCAGAGTACTGGGCAATGCAGGACAGCTGTGCCTTTAAAAAGGGACTTTCACACTGCACCACAGTGATCTCAAAGAACCCCTGGTGTGATGACTCGGTCAGCACACAGCTATTGTCTAAGCAAGTTGCTGAACACCAGGAGTGCAGTTCAGGGTGAATTGCCAGGGCATGGATTGAGAGCAGATGGATTTGTTTCCTGTGGTCAGTATGTTCCTCTAGCAGAGGCGACTTGGGAAAAGAGCCCAACCGAACCACACAGGTACACTGAAACTCAACCAAAGGCTATCAGACATCACCTGGCAGGAAAATCAGTCATGAAAAGCTCTGGGACCAGCTCTTGGAGAGACACAGGGACGTCAGGGTGGTTGGGACATGTGATGTAGTCCAGTTCAATGGCAGTCAGGACACAATCCTCCATGTTAAAGTACTGCACATCCTCAGCTCTCTCGCCGCCCTCGCCCTGCTCCGGCCTGGCAGCTGCACAGATGTGGCAGGGCACATACTGCTCCATCAGCAACGTGCCATCACTCTCCGTGGCTGTGAGGGCTTCAAAGAGAGCAAACAAACAGAAAACAATGTAATTCACACCAAGTGAGAAGGAACAGCAGCTCCAAATGCATTCCAATGCCTGCAGGCATGGCCTGGATCCACTGGCTGAAAATGGTCACGCTCACAAAAGCTGCAGGGTATGGACTGGAACAGAAAACAGCTTTTTGCAAAGTACCCAGGGACTGTGCTGGGGAGACAGGACTGTGGACATAACCCAACACCTACCCTGCTTTAGTCAGAGGTAATGCACAAGCTTGAGAGGAAAATGCATTCAGGACCAGCAAAAATTAGTGAAGTATGTGAATAGAGCACTGGAGAGACCCTTGTGCTTGCTGGGTGTCTCTGTCTCTTCCCAGACTGCAAGACACCAGATGGCTTCAGGTGGGAATGGGAGCAGGCTGGGAGGCACAGCACACTGAGCTCAGGCTGAGCACCCAGGCTGGGAACACACTGTGGGCTCCCTCATGGGCAACATTTTCAGCCCCTCCAGGGGAAACGTGGATTCTGCCACGACTAAGCCTTTGGGAGGTTCACACCTCTCCCATCACTACAGAAGGATTTTGTGATGACAGGCTCTGTGAAATGCCCACAATTAGTCAGGGTGAACACAGGCTGCAGTCTTTGAAGTCGTGACTCTTCTCAAGCTTCACTGATTAATGTTAGCATTATTTTAATCCAAAGGCAAATGAAATGTTCTTTTATCTTCAGAACATGCAGAACATAAATATGTGAGAGTGCACCACTGTTTCCTCCACAGAGCCTCCAATTAAGAGACTTTGGCACTGTTTTCTAGACCAGGGTAGGACGACAAAGAACACTTCAGATTTTGTTTTGGTTTCAAACGAAGTGTATTGGTGTTGCAAACAGCCTGCTGGGTGACAGCAGGATCTGTGCTGAGCACAGGAAAAACAGCTGCAGGAGTCAAGGAAGTTACCTTGGCTCGCAGTCCTTGGTACCATATTCACTCATGCCTCTCACAATTTTATAACTCACAGAATGTTAGAAATTATGGGCAAATTCTGGTCCCAGCTGATGAATTTGAAATGAGGTCAAGGGACAGCACCAAGCAGACTGGGCCAAATCCTGCCCCTGCTGTTAGCACTGGAAGAGTCCCTTGAACTCCTACAGGTCCTGTTTGAACTGTAAAGTTTCACCTGTGCTGCTGTGACAGACGGACTGGAAGACACAATGTCTAGACCAAAGGGTGTTGGCAACTCATCTTGATCTGTCTGCAGGTTTATCAGCTTTTATCAAATGTTATTGGCTTGAGACTGTCAGAGCCTGAGGGGTCTTCAATTAACACACAATATTGTGCACCTGGAGAGCTCTGTCAAAGAACCTTCTGTTAAAAAGACACAACCCAGCACAGAAAATCACAGTTGTTCTCTTACCAGGGAACCACTGGTCTATCAAAGAGTTGACATGATCCGTGATGAATGCCATTGCTGAAAAGTCTCTCACTTCTGACTGGGAAATTATTTTAATTCCACCACTTTTTTTCTTTTTCCAGTTCACATCAGAAGACTCGACACTGTGTAAGAAAGCCAAAAGACAGACCTGTGAAGCTTTTGTGAAGTATCAGTGTCAACAAACTTTCTTTCTGGCAGGAGACCCCAGTTACATAATAACACATACTTCATGAGTCATCAAAATAAAAAGCAATCTCGCTCTGAGGGTGATTTTCAACTCAGTCTGTTCTGCAAATGACTTTCAGAAGAGAATTCTTGCACAGAGATGCCAATTACTCACAAAGGGTAAATGCTATAGAAGTTCAGACCTAGAGAAAACTGTGGCCTAAGCAAGATGAGTGTGGTAGAGAATTTTGACAGAAATGCCCCATAGAGAATGATGGAAGGCTGGGAGCTGTAAAATTCGTAATGAAATTCCAGTGGAATAATAATACTACTTCCAAAAACCATTAGGGAAAGTTTGTGAATATAATTTTTGCACAATACCCATGAAACTGTAACTGCCTGAAGTATATGGGGAGAGAAGAGTACGACCATTACCATGGTCCAGAATTTAGGATTTCAGCCTGTGATTTGTGATGTCTGGGTTCAAGCCTCTACTGAGCTTGGAAACTCAGGAAAGTCACTGGTTCCTTCTGGTATCCAAACATGCAACAGCACCAATGGTTCCTCCCTGTCTTTCCAGGGACTGAAGGAGGAAATGCATCTGAAGTACAAAGTCTGAAGTCTGCATTTGTGAAAGAACATGGGCAGGAGGTTTTCTCCAGGCTTGCAGCCAGCAGACACTCTGCCCTGGCCAGGTTAAGGCAGTTGTCCACAGTCCCTGTGGCACAGAAGCACCTCCATCGACCTGGATTATTGCCACACAGTGGTGAAGTTTTAGGATTCAGTGGAAAACTCATTGAGGTAAGGAAACTTTTGCATGTGAAAATGCATGATTTTACACTGGCAGAGTCCTGCTCCGAATTTTGCTTTCTGTTCTCTGGCCTCTTTAAATTTGTGACTGCAACAGCAGATAAGGTACATTCAGACTCGCCAAATAACCATTTATTCATCATTTTTGCCACCAGTTGTTACCAGATGAGTTATGTCCATTAGAAGAGCCTCCTCTTCTCCTGATGAGCGAGCACCTAGCCTGAGTCAGGCCCATTCATCTCCATTCAGCTGATGTGTTTCACTCACTCTATTAGTCCCCTGTCACACATGCTGCATTAGGAACACAAATTACCTAAGATAGCCTCCATCAAAGGTAACGAACAGACCTTCCTGCCAGTAAACAGTGTGAGTCCTTTTGACTCGGAATGTGCTGCAGCGGTTCCTTTGGGTGCCTGTGAAGCTGTAGATGGTCACCTTTTTGTTTCTTGTCTTGGTGTTCTTCTTGTTTTCAAAAAGCTGAAACAAGCAGAAAAGCGTGAAAATCATTAAACTGCTGAATTTTCTCATAAGGATGTTTCAATCAGGGAAGAAAGTGATTTCTTTTTCTGGCTTTCACAGGTGCTGTCGTACCTTTTCCAGTAAAAGTGCCTTGTGCTCATAAAATATTTTTTGTGATGGAATGGAAATATACGTGGTAAAATTGATTTTTCCGCAGTGGAAATCTTTTTCACGCCACTCAAAAAAGAACAATTTCATATCAGTGCACAAAGCTAACTCTATAACTGTGACATTTGCCATATTTATACTGCATTTGCAAAAGTCTTAGAAACCTAAAGTACTAAATGTTCTAGTGAATGATGAAGTCTGCCCTCAATGTAGAGAGTTAACTTTTCCACCTGTTTCAGTGGGAGGAAGATGGCTCTTCTCCAAGACACTTCAAACCAGCACTTAGAGCAAAATGTATTTCTGTTTTAAAACCAAAAAGTTAATCTGCAGGACTCCTCTGTACTCATTGCTCCAACATTTATTTGCCTGCAGACAGGTCTGACGCCTGGCATCCTTTCCATTCCCTTCACGAGGGCTGGATGAAGCCCCTAGGAAAGGTGCTCTAGGATTATGTAGTGCCCATGAGGATGCAAGCAAGGGGTTGCCAAGACAGCCTGTTAAAAGAGGCAAAGTTATTACAGGGTTTGAGAAGCCTGGAACACAGAGGACCTTCCAAAAACAGGTATCATGTTTTCCATGTCCTGTACATCACTGACAGACCACAGTTTAATGGAGAGCTGTTAGGAAGATACCAGAGCAGTACTATAAATATTTTGCAGGTATTTATTACTGTTTCAGATAGAAAGTGCTGCAAACACGTCTGCAACAACATCCAAATTCACTCAGCTCTCAGAACCTTGCAAACACTACTTTAATGACATTCATAGCACTTGTGCTAATGGGTTGCCTCATTAAGGCAACAGTCCTGTAATTTTCTTCCCATTTAAACCCATAGAGATTCAGATAGCTGACTTTGGTGGAGTTATTCCAGATCTCCTCTGGCAAAGCTGTGAGGGAGTCTGGCCTGGTGGAATGGTCATGGACAAGAGCCGCAGGCAGAACTCCAATTACTCCTAATTGGAAGATGCTGGAGGAACTGAGACCTTCCAGGGGATCATGTTATAAAGAGGCTGTGGAGAACTCAGGTTTTCTCCCTCAGTGCCAATTTGTTGTTCTCAATGACACCTACTGTAGAAACAGAACCAGATTTTCAGTGCAGAGCCTCATCTCCCCCTGTTCACTCAGAGGAGGTTACTGAAGTCTGTGACTGGACTGAGCGGGATGTGCAGACGCAGCACCCACACTGACCCACTCCAGCTGCCTGCTGCTGTTTGCTGCTGTTTGCAGACAGACACTGTGACCTACCTGGAGGTCCATCTCTGCCAGGCTGATTAACATCCGGGCTATGAACCTCTGCCAAAAGCCAACGGGGACAAAGCTCATCTTGAAGACCCTCTGGACCGTGTTCGTGGTCTGGTGGCACAGCCCGTGGATATCCAAGGCCGGCTTGGTAGGAAGCAGATGAGGGAGGAGGTAGCTGAAACACATCAAGTTCAACAGCTCATGTTTTAGCTACAGCTTTTAACAGTGAGTATATTGTTACCAGATAATAGGGCGATTCAGTCTCCAAAGAGATTTTTAATGGCACAGCCTACTGCATATAAAAAAGCTTTTAGACTAAAGGGCTGCAGCAATACATGGAGAAATTAATTTACACTATGGAAGCAAGCAGAGGCAAAACAGACATTACATAATTCAGCCAGGGCTATTGGAAAGGGCTAAAATTGATGTAATGAGCATTTGTGTACTCACAAATTAAATGCATTAAAATATAAGAGTCATTAGAACAGCTGTGATGTTGGAACTCATTTTTTTTGGTACTACTCTGCCCTGGTAGTAAGTAGGGAATTACAGTTGTGGAACAGAAAATAAATGCAAAAACAACCTCCAGCAGCTCAGGTTCAGTAAGCCCAGAAGGGGGGGTGAGGAGGTGCCCTGGGAGGTGGCAGTGAGACAGCTCCAGGCTGCAGGAACTGGGCTGCTCTGGCTCAGCCCAGCCCCAGAAGGAGAGCATCTCATGGTTCAGCATGACAGGGATTCCTGCTGCTCCATCCTGCAGCTGATGGATGCTGAAACACAGCCCTGACAAAGCCCTAAAGCAAGAGCTCACTTTGCCAGGCTCATGCCAGCAGAGCAATCACTTGTCTAGCTCGGGTTCCTCTGCAATCAGATTATGAGGTATTTTGCCCGTGTGAAGGAGACTCGATGTTATCTGTGCCTGACTAGTCAGCAGTGACAGTGTTTTATGCTGGTGTACGGAACCACAACGTTTTCAAATTATTTTCAGATTTCCCTAAGCCTAGAATATTCATTTATCCTGATCTTTAGTACTTGGGAAGTTAAACCTCCTGGAAGACTGGAACTGTTTTGAAAACTATGAGCTTATGGCTTTCAATACTTGCCAGTAAATCTCCTGACAGTGATACTGCTCCATACCAAATACATCCCAGGACGCCTGTACAATCTGAAATGTTATTTGCTTATAAGCAGGCACACTGCTGTTTTATCAGTGTTGAGCCTGAGAAAATGTGTTGGCATCTGGGGCTCCTCGTTGATGGGCACAGCGACAGCAATGAGGCACATGGCCAAGGGACCTGACCAAAATAACACTGGCAGGGACCAGACACGACCAGAACTAATGCTGGGTCAGAATCCAGTGCTTTAAGCCTCTCACGTTTTCTCTCCAGCAGCTGCAGTATTCTGTAAAACCTGAAACATCAGCTCAGAAAACCCAGCCATCATTAGACAACAGCTCTCTCCATATGTCACACGTGGTGACACATTACATGATCAAATTATCTCTTCCATGAAACATCTTTGGCGTGTAAAATCAGCAAAAGCTTAATTTATAAATTACAACAAGAATGGTCGTACTTTTAACTGTATTTTAAGAAGCAGAACACAGCTAAGTTACACACGCCTTAGGCACAGAAGCGGAGTGCAACAAACTAAAATTCTTGCTCTATAAAAGTAGTGGATGCATCATAAGACAGCCAATAAATTTTCCTCAGCACATCCAGGAAAGGGTCTAGGAGTGTAAGAAGGGCCAGTGAGGCCCTTCTGGGCCACAACTATCTAGTGGATTATAACACAGATGGTGATTTGACGCTCTTGAACAACAGCCAATGCAAATTTTGAAAATATGTGAAACATGCCCCCATCCACCCTTTCAGAACAGAAACTGGCAGCTGCTTTCTCTACTGACTGCACAGAAACCCTATCTGGCAATCTAGACAATAATTGCAGCAGCACAGTAACAAATAACTGCTCTGTGTCTGGCTAGTACATTAAATTAATCCAACCTGCTAGAGCTACAGCCCGTCAGTGGGAAGAATATTCTGCTAATGTGGCTTGGACCGCTCAGAAAAACATTGGGCAGGCCATGAAAAAGCAGTTTCCTTGTTCCCGAGGCACAGACAATGTAATTGCCTTGGAGAAAAATGGCAGATAGTGACAAGGAGTCCAAAAGGCATTTTGGACTAAGCAGAAACATTGCTGCTTTATCTGTGTTAAGCCTGAGAAAATTTGTTGGCATCCGGGACTGGATAAGTGACAGGCATAATGACAGCACAGAGAATGCTGCACTTGTGCTGGCATTCAGAGCTCCCCAGAGGCTCAGGGCCATGCAGCCGCGCTGTCCTGGGAGGGCAAGGAAGTGAAATGCAAATGCCACATCAAGAGTGCAATGCAGCTCTGGTCCCACCGTCAGCCCAACAACAGGCTGTCGCCAAGCAGATGGGAGAGAGAAAAATCGCAGGGAACTCTGCCCAGAGGAAAAGGGATCGGGGGGCAGAGGGGAGGAGGACTCATTAACATTTAAAGAGAATGAGGTTTCTCAGACCATTGCTAGGAAAACTATTGATCAGCACCTATTGAGGTTAAAAATCATGCAAATCATGTTGCTACCGAAGCTACGCTTTCCTGATTTCACCAGGAATAAAACGCTACTAAATTCAGGGCTGACACTATTATTGATTACCCGAAGTTTTCTGCCACACTGAAGTGAGGATCTTTCACTGCAAACAGATGACTCCAGCCCATCTCTATTTCAGGCCTGGCAGCCGTGGCCTCACATCCTCTCCCGGCTGCAGCTGCACCGGCTGAGCCCTTACAGCTTCCACCTGCTCGTGGCCACATCCCCGGCGGTGTCACTGCCCCTCCGGGCTGGTGGCTGAGCCTGGCAGCAGCCTCAATGCTCCCACAGGACAAAGGGAGCTCTGGGAACGCTCTCACGCGGGCTGGTTTGGGCCAGAGGATGCTCCAGCCAGGAAATCCAGCCCAAACAGAGGGTGCCTTCCATGACGCTGCTGAACGCCCTCAGATATTTTCTCAGGGCGAGATCCTTGTCAAGACAACCACTTAGAGTGGCAAAGCCTGTTGATACCCACTGACTGAATGGCCATTTTTCTCCAGCCTGACTGAGCCTCTCTAATTATCAACGTACCTGTTGTTGGCCACGGGCAGTGCGATTTCAAACTTGGCCAGGAACTGGAAGTACTGCTCTTCAGTCTGCTCTGTGAAGCCCGTCCCAACCAGCAGCATCCTGAGGTCCTCTGCTCTGATGACTCCATTCTTAGCTACAGACTTGGAGCTCTTGATGTTGAAAATCCTCTGCAGACACTCCGAGAGCCAGACGGGGTCAAGGAAGTAAAGGTTCCTCAGGCCGTGGCTCGTGTCTGGGAAGTGCAGTAGTGTCCCTGTTTCTATGAGAAAATTAATGGCTGCAAAAAAGTAAAGAATTGGGGATTAGCAAGGGAGCAGCACTAGGACACCACAGTGCAGAAGAGTAAGACTGTGAGGCAGTTTGTGCAGTTTTCTGCATTCCAGATACAGCCAGCATGCAGCCAAGGCAAGAGAGTAACATTTATCCGAGGAGTGCTGCTATCTGACACTCCACTTGGAAAACCCACATCTCACTTCTTTGCAGCCAGTATTTCTGTCCCCACGACACCTCCCCTTCACCCTCCTCCTGCCATCCTCACAGAGAAGGGCTCTCCCTGCCTCCTGCAGAGTAAGGCCTCCGTAAAGATCACAAGATTGAGGCCCTACAGAGAAGCCAGCCTTGAAACTATGGCAACCCTCATGCTACACAGAGCAGAAATGAGACACAGCTTGTTAAAAAAAAAAAAAAAAAGAAAATTGAATCAGTATCTTTAGACCATCCTAGAAACCTCCCGGTCCTCTCCCAAAAGTCCCATTACTAATTTTATATCTTACTGATTTCCAAAGAGACATCTACACTGGTGCAGAGCACTTTGTGTTTATTATTTGTGGAATATTTCAACTGGACATAGATATTAATTTGAAAGAAATTAGTGGCCTGCTCTGACCTACCAGTTTGCAAGTCTTCATAGTCTTTGATGTCATTTCCAGGTGTTTGCTCGATCATCAGCTCTATTTGTCTGTCTGTTAAATACTGAACATCATCGTTTTGACTTCTTCTATGCTGTTCTGCAAGGACAGCTTCTTGAAGACTAAGGTAACTTCTTGGTATCTGTAAGGAAAACACAAGGAAAACAGTAGGATCAGTATCAGACAGCAATCACTGTGCTGGGGATGAACTGGCTGCCATCTCCCCTTCACAGGGATCTTACAGTGCCATCCTTTCCCAAGGCCAGATTGTCATCTTATATATTCACATGCCTCCTGCATCAACAATAACACCTAAAGTTCACCTCCCAATCCAAACCCAAGCCCCCCAAAAGCCCTGCTTTGGTAAGGGTCACCAAGAAAGCCCAGTTCTCACCAATCTCCCTGCAAGTTTCTGGGAGCAGATTGAGCTGCCAACATCCTTCATGTTGCAAGTGACATGAAAAATCAGCTGTCGCAGTCCCTCGAGGCCTTCCAGAGTCTTACATGAGAGCTCACTGCAAAAGTCATACAAGGGTGAGGGTTATCAAATCTTATCAGCACACTGGCTTCCTTTCCAGCCTCATTTTCTCTTATCACTGACTTTAAATTTCCTGTGTCAGCTGAATGGGAGGAAGGCTGTCAGTGAGTATTTTTAGCTTTGGAGAAAATATGGAGTCGCCTGGAAAAGATATATTAGGCCACATCTGTATTAGTCCAACCTCTGCTCTGCCTGCTTCTCTCACTGCACAGCTGTCCCCTGTGCACTGTGAACTCCAGGGATGGCCCTGGCAGCCTGACCAAAGTCATCCCCCTCTGTCCCTTCAGAGCCACACACATCCTGTGAAGGGCTGTGGGGAGGAGGAAGTCGCTGTGCCCCGGCAGCCTCTGGAGACAAGTCCAGTTCTCTGTGCCCCAGATCAAAGAGGCACAATGATGATTACCAGACACCTTTTCCCACCCTCATTCCGGTCCTTGCTCAGCTGGATCCTGCCATCTGGGAATTGATGCTTAGATCCTAAAAGCTGGCCTTCATTATCTCTTTAACAGCTAAAAACCTGCTCTCTTCAACTCCTACTACTTTTAGTCTTTTCGTGGGCTGGATAAGAACAGTTCTATTCCACTTTCCCCAACAAAGGGTCTTTCTAACTGATCCTACACATGTTCCCATGGCAGAAAATCCTTTTCTAACGAAATATACTTTATCCTAAACCTCAGCTCTCAGTGGCACTGAGAAATGTGCAACTCACTGGGATGCTGGAGGATCCTGACCACTGATAGAAGTACCCTGGGTCACCCACACAAGGATTTCACACTCCTCACTCTCCTCCAGCCCCAGGGCGTTGCTCAGAGGAGCCCCATCGGGTGGATGATGGGGTGTGAAGGAAAGCACAGGAGGGAGGAGGTATGAAATCAGGCTGGGAAGGAATGCAGGAGGAAAGGAAGGTGAAGATGAATGTAGAGGATGTGTGTCTGGGTGAAAGAAAGTCCCCTTGAGAAGGAATTATTGAGATCGTGTTATGATGGGAAAAGATGCCTGAGGTGACCAAAAGACAAAGTTTTCTCCTCACTGTGAGCCTTTGAGCCTGACAGTGGGTCCCTGGTACTTCTCCTAATGGGGAAGAGCCAGCTGGGATGGCTCACACAGGCTGGGATGGCTGATACAGGCTGGGATGGCTGACATGGGCTGGGATGGCTGATACAGGCTGGGATGGCCAGGATGGGCTGGGAGGGCTGTGCTGGGGTGGCTCACACGGGCTGGGATGGCTGACATGGGCTGGGATGGCTGATACAGGCTGGGATGGCTG
>VZRZ01008652.1:1289127-1371288 GCA_013398175.1 Climacteris rufus
GGCTCACACGGGCTGGGATGGCTCACATGAGCTGGGGTGGCTGACATGGGCTGGGATGGCTCACATGAGCTGGGGTGGCTGACATGGGCTGGGATGGCTCACATGAGCTGGGGTGGCTGACATGGGCTGGGATGGCTCACATGAGCTGGGGTGGCTGACATGGGCTGGGATGGCTCACATGAGCTGGGGTGGCTGACATGGGCTGGGATGGCTCACATGAGCTGGGGTGGCTGACATGGGCTGGGATGGCTCACATGAGCTGGGGTGGCTGACATGGGCTGGGATGGCTCACATGAGCTGGGGTGGCTGACATGGGCTGGGATGGCTCACATGAGCTGGGGTGGCTGACACGGTGCCTGTGGGAGGTCGGCTGGTGCCTTTGCCAGGCAGCAGATGGGAAGTGCTGGGGACATCACAGTGCCCTTATTTGCCAGCTGCCACCTGCTCTTGCCCCAGGCAGTGGCAATTTCACATTGTCTGGTGCCAGCCTGCTGCATGCATGTTCATCCCTTGGCTCAACACTTCGTTCCCAGCTGGAGAAGCCACCTCTCCCCAAGGGCATTCTCTTGGAGCCACGTCAGACTGCATGGCCTGACTGACAGCCAGGCAGCACCAGCCCTCTGTTACCACACCTGGGGATGGACAGCACAGGTTTGGACTGCTGGGGGCTTGGGGAGCTGACCCACTCCTTGCCCAGCCAATTCTGCCATGTGAGCCGTGTTCTCACGTCAGGTACCACCCACAGCCTCCCCCCAACACAGCCCCTGGCACCACGCTGTGACAGTCACGCTCTCATGCTCTGCAGCATTAATTAGTCAATCTGCACCTTTTCTCCTTGTGACTAATGTGTCACCATTCAACAGAGAGAAACCTGCCTGAAGCAGGAGCAGTAAACAGGCTGGTCAAGGTCATGACTTTGGAGCTTCCAACTCTTAGACTCATCATCAACCCCCTGAGCAACACTGACCTTCTCTTTCATTATAATACATTATCTCAGTCAAAAATAGATGACATGCAATGCTGACGAGTCTTTAAATTGGTTCTGTTGCCAAGGAGATCAAGTATCTCAAAATTGTTAGAAGTGTCATAAAATAGGAGTGAGTGACTGAACTTCACAAAGGCACAAGTACTTACTGCAGGTGCTTGAAGGTGATATCTGGGAAGCCAGTTGCTCTGGATCCAGAGGGAGAGCGACACAGAGCCAGGACATATGCCCTCAGGGTTGCTATCCTCTCCACACGGAATTTCGTTTCAATTAAATCAAGGTGGGTTCCTACCACCAACACCACGGAATTTGGAGCCTTGGCCTGCAAGAAAAAACACTGGCAATGCTCTCACCCAGATGACATCAGTGAGGACATGTGAAAAGTATAATATTTAAGAGGAGGGAGTCACATACATTAATAAAATGGAATATATATATATATATAAAATAGAGGCAACCTGTTGTGGCAGCTTGACAACAGCAACAAGTGATGTGTGTATTAGAGAAGTTCTGCAGAGCATGGCTTAATCATCTGCTGCTACTGCAGAGCAGGAAACTGTCACTCTGGGTTTTTGCATCAGGGTTTAACACAAAGGGAGCTGCTGTGCAATATTAAGTTGCTGAGAGTCAGCTAAAGTAAGGAAACCATGTCTGCCCAGACAAAGTTAACTCAACCTGCAGCCAGAAGATCTGACATCCTGAAAAAGGCTGATTACACTTTGGAATGGGTACCTGGGGAAGTCACACAAAGTTTTTCACTGGAGGTATATGGAGAAGTGAGAAAAACTGCAAGAAAATCTAAATTTACTTAATCCTGAATCAGAGCAAAGGAATGGATTAGGTGATCTTGTGGTTTCTTCCAACCCTGCCATGATCATATTCCAACACTGGAACATATCCAGGTCTCAGGGAACAGGCTGCCAAAGGCAATGGGATTGCACAGGCTTCAGCAGGATCTGCCTGCCCATCCAAATGACTCTGACCACAGAAGAATATTCAGAGGCAGAAATACATCCTTCTTTGCAGTCAATCCATTCCTCTCTTAGGATGCCCACTGAAATCTCCCAACCTGAATGGCACCAAAGAACCTCAGGCAGACACAGGAGTGGTGGCTGCACCAAGCCACACCAAAGGTCCCCCTGGCCCAATATGCTGCTGCCTGGAGGCTCATGAAGAGCACAGGGCAGGACACAGAGATGTTCCCTGGTGAGTTCTCCCAGTATCCAGCAGCCTGCAGCTCACCAACTTCCTCAGCACCAGGGAGTGTCTCAGAACGAACAGCACTTGATGGAGTTTTCTTCCACCAGCCTGTCTTTCCAACCTCTGTCACCAAGAACATACTGTATTTCCAGTAAATTCCACAGGTTAGCTATGTATTGTGTTTAAGATACTTCCTACTGTTTCCTTCAAAGCTACCATTTCATTTGTTCTCTCTCAATTCTATTGTAAGAGATCATGAACAAAGACTCACTTGTGGTTTTCTCCTTTCCCCATTAAGTCTGCACACAGCCCTCCTCATTTTTCCATACTTTTGACCATTATGATCATAATTCTCTGAATTTTTTCTGATGCCACTATGTGCTTGATGGGATGTATTAAGAACACAGGCACATCATACATTTTTGAAATATCATGATTTTGCTTTCAGCTTTATTACCTAGTTTGGGGTTCTGATTGCTGCTGACCATTAATATTTTGATAATGACAAGATGTTTGTTTTTTTCAGAGGCACCAGCTTAGATCCCATTTTTGTGTATGTAATGTTAAGAATGATCAAATAATAAACAAACCATTATGAACATGGTATTATAAAAATCAATCAACAGCAATGAATTCACTGCAGCTCTGGGTCTCAAAGAGAGCTGAACCTGAATCTAAAGTGTTAAAAATATAACCTCAAGACTAATGTGTGTCTAACCCACACAAGAAAGAAAATGCTTCAAACCCCCCTCGGAGCACAGTGTGGTCAAACACTAATTCCAAAATAAGTATGTTCAGCCTTACTTAGCAAGGGTTTATAAATCAGCTTTTGTTTCGTTCTCTGCTGTGTGTGAGGGAGAACAAAGCAAGTGATAAATTTAAACCATTAAATATAGCGATACGCCTACAGCCTAATGGAAAATGAATTCTAAAAGCTGTGCAAAATTCATAGCTTGGGGAGCTTTCAGAAGCAGAGCAAAAAGAATCTGCAATATCACATATCTGCGTGCTGAGCTACCACTTGATAAATAGATATCCCAGAGCCCACCAGTGACTCCTTACCTCAATGTTCAGCAGCCAGAACTGTAAGTTTGCCACAGCTTCTTCCCCCAGTGCCAAGTTCCAGACCACTATGTACAATGCTTTGTCTGTGAAGAAACACTGATTGACTGTAGACATGCTCGCTGGGCCTCCGATATCCCAGACATTGAACTCCACTGAATCAACCTACTTAGACAAAGAGAAGTGTTCAAATCCAACCGTGGCAGTAAATCACTGGGAGATAATAGCTGAAGTATAAACCTACGCCTGCATAATGTATGACACAAGAAGGGGTTCAATGTCCTAATTGTGCCTCCAGGAAAGATAAATCAACAAGCAATTGTTAAGCATGGCTACCACTTCCCCACAGGAAATCAAGACTAATTACTTGCTGCTAAAACGATAGAGGTGCCCTTGATGCTGGTAAAACTCCAGTTAATGCTGTGGATTCTCCAGTACAAACAAGGGTCTCATTCTGAGCCCTGTGTTTCACTGCATCTGGAAGAGAAACTGTTTCATCCTTGTCTGTGCCACGCTCCACAGGACCAGCGAAACTGCTTATCTGCCACTGCTATGGGGAACAGGAAAGCCCTGCTGAAATCACTTCCACTGAGCTCAGACTGAGCTGAGCCAGGCACAACAGAGATGCTCAGGAGATGGGAAGCTTCTCAGGCCTTTCACAAACACCTCCTACACGTTGCTCTGAGGCTTCTGACGTCTGTGCCACGCCAGAGATGGGCCAGAACTGCAGTTGCTGTGAATCAGACTCACTGATTTCTGGGGGAAGGTTTAAATGGAAGCCTCTCCAGCTCTGGCTCTCTTCCCAGTATCCCTGCACCCATTCCTCTGTGCAGTCCCACGACAGCAATCAGAGGCAGCCTGGCTCTCTGCTCAAATGGCATTCAGGCTTCCCAGTAGGAAGCACCTCTATACCTGGGAAGCTCTGTCCCTAAATCACTTGGCCCTGCAGAGGCAAGAAACTTGTGACTGAGCACAAAACCAAACCCTGCTCCAGCCACCATCCTCAGGGCACGACATAACACCCAGTGGGCTCTGTTTAGGGGTCTGGGACCGGGTACTGACTGAGCCCACATGAGCAGTTACCCTATGACAGACAGTTCAGCAGGACTCAGCAGGGCTCTGATCCTGTGAAGTCTCCCAAAAACAGCTGGAAGAACTTCCACATTGTTTAAACCAAGCCCTAACTAGCACAAGGACTGCTTTGTTCATCCAAAAGACCTTCAGCTGTGACTGTGTGTGTGGACAGACAGACTCAGAGACGGGGATGAAGGCCTGTTCAACATCTCGATCCCACTCCAGGTCTCTGATGCTGTCTACACTTTTATTTTATTCAACTGCTCTTCAACACAAAATGCACAAACCCCTTCTCCCACCAAAGTCTTCCTTCAAGGTGTCAGCCTGTGTTGCTCTTTTCTTTCTGTCTCTGGCCTGGCACTCTTTGCTGTAGAGCAGCTGAACTCAGCAGGTTCCTTCCCCTTTTCCAAAACAGTCTGGTGGTCATGGCTCTCATCTGGGAAGGAACAGCCATGTGTTTGCATCCCCTCAGCTCTAACAAGACCTCAGGACCAATTTTGCATCCTCTAATCCCTGGGCTACTCTGCAGGCAGTGGAGAGGGTGGGAGTGGAGGGAGTAATCAAATGCTTGGATTAAACCAGTGCTCTCCAAATGAGTTCAGTATGACACACTCCCTGGATGAGCCATCTGAGATTTGGGTGTTTCAGGTATGCCTCAGACATCCCTGGATCACACCAGAGGTCAGGCATCCTGCCTTCCACCCACATTCCCCACCTAGGACAGTTGTGATATCACGAAGTCCAGCTTTAGGTCCTGATGTCCCAAATGAAAGGACAATCTGCCATAGAGAAGCTGATTTTAAACATTTTCCCAAAATTAGTGTCCACCAGAGCTGGGAGAGCAGAATTTCAGCAGCTTTCTTTAGAACACAAAGTCACTCAGGAAAACAGAGCTGCCCTCTAGTACCAACTGGAAACGAAAGAGAGAATTGCTACGGGTCTAAACCACACCACTTGTGAGATAATGGAAACTGCTCTTTGCAACAGGACAGGCAATTTCAACCTAAATGGGCCCTGCAGGGCTCAAACCTCCCACCGGGGCCGAGCATCTCCAGCTGCTTTTCACCTTTGCCTTGTGTCCCACGGGCTTGGGCAGCTCCCACTTGGTGGTGCGGATGGTGGCCTCGCTGTGCATCATCTGGGGCACCTTCCCTGTCTGCAGGATCTCCACCAGCGTGGACTTGCCCTGCCGGGGGGGCCCCACGAGGATCATCTTCATGAGCTTGCACTTCTCGGCGCGGCGCAGCTGCGCGCGCAGGAACGCCAGCACCGTCTTGGGGCCTGCGGGGAGAGGGGCTGCAGCTGGGGTCTGCGCTCACACACGCTCCCAGGGACAGCAGGGCTCGCACACAACCCCAGGCTGCACATGCAGCAGCTGAATTCCTGCTGCCCCTGCAGTTTTGCTGTGGAGAATAAACAAAGGAACCTCCGCGGGACAGACCTGAGACAGAGACCCCAGAGAGAGGTCACTGCTCGGAGGCTCCACAATGGAGCACTGTAAGGAGAAACAAATGCTGGGGCTCCTATGCTCCAGAAGCTGAAAGGAAACATAAAATACTAATTTAGTATTGGAAAATACTCAGTTTTTCCTTCTACTTTTATGTTTCCAGTTAAAATTAGATTTAGGCTTCAACAGTATACTGCTGGAGAAGGAATAGTTCCTAATAACTTTGTTCCCACAGGATTTTCTGATTAAAATGCACAAAAAAGAAGACATCATTGTAATAGATCCAAAAGCCTAGCAACTCACAATGAAGTCACTTCAATGGGACTGTGAGTGCTGATCCTAAACACTTCAGTCTTTAGAAAGACCACCTAAATATTCTAAAATATACACATTCAGGGAGCAAGCCATAGAATATATCTGGCATGCATACTGCAAATGAAATATTGCATTTGTAAGTCATAATTTTAACACGTGATATATTCTAAATTGATCATCCAGCCAGAGCTTAGCATTGATTATCAAATTTGTAAATATGAGTTGGAGGTTTCCCTGTGCAATCCCAGTTAACCCAACAAGGGCTCAGGCACACACTGTCTGTTCCTGCTCTCGACCATTAAAAGGAAGAGATTTTATTATATGCTCAGTCAGTTGAATAAAGAATACACAGGATCAGCCTTACCCTCTTTTCTGATCTCTGCAGGAACGTTACTGATATTTAGTTCCTCGATATCCAGCTGCCAGAGATTAGCCAGCTGTCCAAGTTCTGGAGGAAGCTCTCGGATACCAGGGTTACTGTACAAAAACAAATAAATCTACCAACAACCAGGCTTTGTGTGCAAGTAGCTGCTCTCACGGACTCTCAGATTACGCTATTCTACCCTTGCAGAAATCTTCCATTAACATTTTAATAAGACTACTCAGCACTTTAATAGCAATTTCCATCCTAAAAGTGATGTATAACCTCAATTTATCCTCTGAGGCAGACAAATGTAATCATCTTCACTGGATAGTTGAGGAAATAAAGGCAAAAATGATGAGTTATTGAATGTAACACTATAGAAACTGACAGCAAAAAGCCAGAATGAACTGGAGGCACATTAGATTCCCAGGCCTGTGTTCAAAGCATTAGATCATCTTCCCTAATTCAAAAGAGCAGCCTCCTCCTTATCTAAAGCAAACGATGGGCACAGTTCTAACAAGGGGCTGACTATTCCCAGCCTTTTGATTTCAAAAGCACTGGACATCTGGGGTGGGGCTCCACAGAAGACTGGTCACTAAAACAACATGGAAATCACAGTGCAAAGCTTTTCCAGGACACAGACTTACTTTCCTAAATAAAGTTCTGTTAAACCTTTCAGGAGGCAAACGGACGGTGGGACAGCGTCCAGCTGATTGTCGTTCAGATAAAGGACCTCTAGAGAATCGCTCAGAAATGCTGGAAACTCCAAAAAAGGACCTGGAACAAGACAGGAAACAAACGGCACCTTTAAAAAAAAAAAAGAACAGGCATCAAGGCTCTGAACCAAGAGCTTCACCTGAACTTTGCAGGCAGGACATGAGGTCATGTCCATTGGCAGAAAAGCAAAAACAGCCTTCAGCGACAATCAGACACCAGTGTTCACATCTCAGCGTTCTAAAATCAGTGTTTGAAGGTGACAGTGTCCAGGACTGCTGGGGTGCTGAGGGAGGAACTCCAAGCCTGCCAAATCAATTCAACATCAGGGGACAAGCGGCACTTTATCTCTTGCTGTTGAACACACAGCAATATCTTGTGAACTGCCCCTATTCCAGCCTAACAATTGGCACTGAAAGGTCACCCCAAGGGCACAACTGGTTCTCAACACAGCACTGAAAGGGCACACCACTGGCACAACTGGTTCTCAACGTGTTTTTTCCACATTGTCTCACAGGAGCCAGAAGCCAGTTAGAATTTATGTTCAGGGCCCCAAATCGCATCCCGGAGTAATTTAGGGTGGATCAAATTCCATAACAACAGAGAAGAAAACCCACACTGCAGCTGACAGCCTGATCTCTGTTGTCTCTAAAACATGCTGGCATTTGCTCCTCTGTTCTGTTGTAGACAGGAGGACTCAGGGCACTTCCTCCATGCCTGAGGAGCAGCTTGCATATTTTGGGAGCAACCCAAGCAATAACAGCATCAACAGCATGGCTGAGTTGCTGCTGCTGGAGAGGTTCAAAGGGAGGTTCTGCTGGTTCCAAAGAGCATCATTTCACTCCACAAATTACTCCTGGGACAGAGGCACAAACACTGCCATGGGTTATGTTGCTGTATTAAGTGTCACATTTATCTACCAAAAAGCATCCTGAAGCCAAGGAAACCCAGGCAGATTTTGAGTCTGATTAGGAAAGCACAACCGACTGCTGCCTCCATGGTCAGTCAGAGCAACCCCCTGAGATGTGAGACCCTCCCTTCCTCAGGGATGGGACAGTTCCACTTCCACCAAGACCTTCTTCCCTTACAGAGAAGACTTGAGGAACTGTAACTAGACATAGCCAAATAAAAGAAAAGAAAATGGAAGAGGTTTTCTCAGGAGAAAACTCCCCAGCTCTAATATTAATAGCACTTCCAGCCTGAGCTGTGATCAGAAAAGGAGTCAGAGTCCCACTGTCTGCAAGGGTGTTTCACATACGTGACAGGACTGCCTGGTGTGGGCACAGTGTCACAGTCCTCCTTTGAGTTTTCAAATACAAAAATCATCTTTGGGATTATTTTAGGAGAACAGCAGGCTTATTCATGGATGCAATTCACTTCCTTTCTGGCTCATCGCTGGAGTTAAACTTTGCATTGTTGCTCTTCAGTAGGTACTGAGGCACAGACAGATTTAGTCCCTCTTGGACACGTAGGAGCAAACACCTAAAATAGCAGCAATACTCTGAATTCACCAAAGAGTCCCAGGTGGAAAGGAGTGTACTATATTGGAAGCAAGCTCGAGGTGTTTATGAATTGTAATTACTTATTCATGAGTTATTTATGATTTCTCTGGCTTCAGCTCAAATTTTCATTTAAAGAACTGTAGAAAAATTAAAACAAATCCCATCTTGAAAATATATTTTTGGATGTGTAAACGCTACCAACACCACATCCATGTGCCAGAAGTTATTCTGAGATTTATCAATCAAGTATAGTGAGCATCCATAAATTATTCCTTTTAAATAATCTAGACTTAAGTAAACAACTTTGTTGGTAAATCATATGAAAACCTGCCCACCCCCACCTCACCAGGAGACTTCTGTGAGCAGCTGATGTACTCCAGCTTCTGTTTTCTCCTGGTGTTTAAATTCTTGGCCACATCCTCTCGTCTCACCAAGCTATACTTGGCAGAGGAACAGAGGGAAAAGGATGAGCTGGCTTTGCTCTGTCTCTGTGGCTACTCAACTGTGGCACCAGCCAGGTGGGCTACTCTGTGCCCTCCTGCTACCTGAGGCCACCTGAGGCAGCTCGAGGCTGCACCAGGTAAAATGTGCCAAGGCTGTTCAAATGTTTCTGAGGCAGAGCCCGTCCTCTCCTGCTTTATGCAGAGGGTTGTGCTGGGTTTGCAGCATGCAGAGATTTCCATTAGGACAGCAATTCCCTTTTAGAGCTGGTTTTAGCTGCCTTTGCCTGCTGCTCCTGCCCTTCTCTCCCCTCTGGGAAATGCTGCTGTAGCACTTTACAGAGGAGCTCTGAGGATTTATCAGACTCCAGAGATTCACAAGGTTCAGACTCCTTTTCCAGTTGTTCCATATTCAATGTCACAGCATTTCTATTTCCATTTCCTACTTGTGAAACAGTGCAGACCAACCTCTTCTCCCCCTCGGGGGGCACACACACCATATTGCACAGCAGCCTCTACTTCCACAGACAGAAAAACAAGTTGGGATTAGCTTTGTCTGGAGGTCCAGCTAGAGCCTCTGCCTCCCAGAGGAGCTGGAGGTGAGAATCTCCAGCCTTCATCTACAGCTGTGGCTGTACTTGGTGCATTTACCAATTTCACCTGAGATCAGGCACAACTTTGAGGGGAACTGAGGGAAGGATTTGCTGCAGCAGGGCCTCTTCCTCCCACAGGCAGCCGAGGGCTGCTGGGATGTGCGTCAGGGAGACGCCGGCTCCATCCCACCCTGTGCCTGGCAAGGAAAGCTCCAGAGCCAGGCATTCTGCAGGCAGCCACAACGAAAAAACTCCCCAAGTGCTTTAAAATAAAACAACAAACAAAAGAAATGCAGACGAATCCCATAGGGAGCAGGAAGCGGTGCAATATCTACAGATATCCCTTTGTTCTCGCAGGGATTTCATGTGCACTAATCCAGAACATCTCATCTGCTCTGCCCCAAGCTGAGGGTGCAAATCTCAGGCAGGGGGAAAGGTGCCATTTACAAAGTCAGCAGCAGAAACAACCCTGAGAGCCACAGGGATAATTATGGGTTAATTTCCCTTCAACATACCACTTAGTACTCTGGCTAAAAAGCATAACCTTCATGAGAAGAGCAAAAGCTCAGTGAAAGAAAGAAACAGGTTTCACTCATTTTTCATCTTTCTCTATTGATGGCACCAACCAGCTGCATCATTTCTTTAGAAACATTTTATCTAAACATATTTCCTTTTACTGAAATGCTGTTGCACTTTAAATTGCAGAGGAATTGACAGTGATTTCCCTCCAGCCAAACTCCAAATTCCTGCTGCTTCCCAGCTCACCTGGCATTGCCAGCACTTTGCTGTGTGCCTTACCTGCCTCTGGGCCACCACGCACCCTGTTCTTCGTGGTGAAAAAGGGGATCCTCTTCGTTTTAAATCCCTCATCACTCCTGTGGGCCAAACAAAACAGGGACATGTGGGGAAAAGATCTTGGAAAGGGGTTGAGCTACACAGGCAGAGCCCGGCCCTGCTCCACAGCACAGCTCTCACAGGATCCCACCTGCTTTTGGGAGAGGGGATTGAAACCCACTGTGCAATCACAGAGCCAGACTCCACCAGCACTTGTCCAGCCCAGTGGTTTTCTCCTGGCAAATCAACAGAGCTCCTCAAGGCATCAGTCCCAGCTCCCAGGGCGGGAGCACTTGACCCCTGGCTTTATGGGTGTCAGGGTTAAGCAGCTGTCAGACAGCAAACTGAAGGAGCTTCAGGAGAAGTGCTGCAGAACTGAGCTGCTGCCACTGCCTGCCCTCCCCAGAGAGCCTCGGACAGCATGACCCACCAGCATGACTCTGGAAATGCACTGGGACATTCAAAACATGGTAATTTGCCTTTTGCGACTGGCACACAAAATCCTAAGGACTCCAAAAGCTGTGTTGGACAGGCAGCCAAATGAGAAGACAGCATGACACAATTCAGTGCAGTTTTGGGGAAGATAAAGGACCTTTAACTCTCCGTGTTAAACATCCCTATTGGAATTTCTAAACAGAAGAACATCACTCTTTCATTGGATGACCTTTTTAATGTCAGACTTAAAATCACAGAATCCTTTAGGTTGAAAATCTTCTCCCTGAACTTGCAGCTGGTTATACTTCCATTTAAAAAACAAAGACTTTTCATATTTTCCAAAACAATACTCCCACACTAACTAATAAGTGCAGCACAGCCAGATGGTTTATGGTTAAGATATACTCCCCACAAACTTGTATTTGTAGTGATGAACCACACACTGGGCTGAAGAAATTCCTACATGCTCTGAAATTAAACTGACATTATCAATAATCTATCCTCTTAATAAATGATATACTGTGCTCAATGCCCAAAGAATCTGCAAAGGATAATTCATCACTGTCACAGACACACAATATACTGAGGGACATGGTATGTGGGTATCAATGCCTTCCATGCAGGTGATTAATCCTCTCCTGACACCCTTTGTGTTACATGAGGGATTTGGTTTGCTATTATTTCTTCATCTTTTGTTTTCTTGGCCAAAACTTGAAAGGAACACTTACTTCCCAAGTTGGTTTTTTGAAAGATCCAGCGACTTAAGTTGTTTGCAATTCCACTTATCCTGTGAAGGCAACGTAACTAACTGATTTCCCAGCAGCTTCAGGGACACCAAAGCCTAGGAGAGGAATAGCCTGGAGTTAGAGAGCACCAAACACACAGAAAGAGCTTTTTTAGCATGGCTATTAAATAACAGAAACACGAAGAAAGTACATCTTATTCATCAGAACATCCTGTCCGTGCTGCCCAGCATGCAAACATTTCCTCCTTGTCCCCAGCAAGTTCTGCACGGAGCAGCACCACTCACTCTGGGGAGATTATTGCTCCACTTGCTGACAGATCCAGTTGGAAACAACCCATGCAAGAGGACATTTAGTGAGGAAACCTTTCCAAATGGAAAAGAACAGTCTGATTTACCAACACAGGATGCCACGTATGGATTACATACATATATATGTGTGTAAGCTGGTGCCACAGTGGGCTTACACCTGCTGGACATGCACAAAATCAATGTGTAAAACCTGAATCTCTCCACACTAGGAAAAGTTTGAATTGGTTTTTTATTACATCTCTATTAAAATGGAAAAGATTTATATTCACTTTCCAAGATTTATACATCTACTTTTTTTCCCCCTCTCATCAGAGACAGGAATTTTAAAAACAAAGTGAAGCTGATTGATACCATACAGTTAACTCCATACAGATAGGACTCAGCTGGAAATACCATAAATAGGGTTAAACATAAAAACTCCTTTAAATTTAACTGAAATGTAAGAGAAAAAAATGCAGTTCCCATTCAGATTTGTGAAGTTTATGCTCTTCCATCTGCCCTTAATAACGTTGAGGCTCAAATGATCATTTTCATTTGGCTGAAAATCCAATTTTCCACTGAAAACCAGTGTTCTATGTACACTTTCCAACCAGGTTTATTCAGCAAGTGCCCTGCCATGAAAACTGAGATAAGCAGAATGTCAGCTGAATTATCTCCTGCCACAAGTACAGCAATATTAATGAATTATACCCCATGGAAATCATGTTTTACCAGCAGAGACTTCAGCTCCAAGTGTGTTAAATGTTTTATGTGCTCCACGTAATAGAAAAGGTTTATGCCCCTTTTCATCGAGCAGAATTAACAATGTCTCACAAAACCAGTTTGTTGGCCTTCCTCCCCATTTTCTAGATTGGAAAAATATGAGGCATCCATGTGACATAAGCGATGGGCAGCTGCTGGAAGGGGAATGATCATGCAAAACGCTCCCTCTAGTGCTGCAGAGGGGCAGCACTCGGTGGGATTTGGGAATGCTGAAGGGAATGCAAAACTGCAGACAAAGTGAGGCAGCAAAGGGCTGGAAAAGTGAGCCCTGACAGCCAATGCTTTTCCCATCGTGAGCGCTGCCATGAGGGCCCAGGCTCTGCTGTGGGGCTCTCTCCAAGTGGGGCTGTGCAAGGACAACGCCTCAGATCTCTCCCCAAACAGCCTGAGAGGGGCAGGGAGGACAGGGAGGCTGCACATCCCAGAGTCAGCACAGCCTGTGTTCCGTGGGCTCTGCTGGGGGGTTCCTTTTCAGTCAGTGTGTCTGTGGTACTGTCCCAGGGACAGGGCCACTCCCCATGGAGCTGGGAGCCTGGGGAGCTTCTCTCCAATGTTCATGTGCCTGGGGGAAAAGCAGTGACTTGCAGCTGGCTGTGGCTCTTCATGAGTGAAATTCTGATCTCTAGACCTCGTTTTGTAATTGCCTCTTCTCTCTCATCTCTAATTTCCCCATTTTTGCTGCCTTTCAGGGTGAGAATGGGGCCTCACACAGCAGCAGTGACAAACTTCCTCCAAAGCTGCTGCCACAGCATGCAAAAGGCTGTGAGATGGTACCTGAGGGAAGGGACTGCAGCAGCCAGATCAGGGTGCCTCGGTCAGCTCATGATGTGGAAAAGCTGACCAGAGTCCTACCCAAGTACTTACACCTAGAGGGGTCAGCTGTCTTCAGGAGAAGCAAACTAGGGAGAAGGAAACTAGTCCAGGGAACTAAGACAAGGTTTGGGAAACATATGGTTGGTTCCTTCAGAAGGCAAGAGCCAGGAGGGCTGAGGAGGTTTCTGTTTCTCTTAACACCACATTTCTGGAATATACATGGTATTAAGGAGCTGGTCCCAGGTCTTAAAATTCCTCCATAAACCATGCAAAGGCCAGTGATAAACTACATCCCATGAGATTTGTTTCCAAGTCCCAGGCCTCCTCTGCTGTCTGCTTTTCTCAGGGAGAAGACAGGTCACTGCTGTTCCTACACAACAACAATACATTATATGTAGGAACACTTTACTGCCCATTTCTCCCCCTTCCCACAGCTGCTTCTGTGTGAGCTGCAGTGTGAGCACAGCTCTATTCACCAACACAAACTCTACAACCAGGTCACCAAGGCATGGGGTTTCACCTTCTGTGTGCTCACTGCTCTTGGGGCACTGAAAATACTTAATTTTTTTTTGTTTTATGGAGGTAATGCTGAAGAGATATGCACTGAGGTCTCATCTAACCCCCTGTACTGGTGTCTTTGCACCCCTCAGCAGCCTCTGAGCAACAGCACCCAAGAACTGTGCCCTGGAAGCACCATCTAGTGTTTAATATCTGTCATGGTGGCTCCCACCCCCTGGGATGATTCTTACTGCACTCAGAAAAACCAAGTTTTGGAGACAATAGATCAGAAGATCCATTCTTTTTCAGGAGAAATGCCAACTGAAAACAAATGACCACCAAGGAGCAAAGCCAAATGTGCAGGGATCACTAGAAAGAACTGAGGGAGTTCAACCCTCAGCACTCTTGTTCCAGCAGGAGTAAAAGTCACCATGACTGGACATGGATATGAACCACCACTTCTGCATCCTTCCCACAGAGCCCAGCAGGGAAAAGCATGGAGCTTCTGCACAGAGATCTACCTCTGTTTGTCTCTCCATCACCCTGAGTTTCACAGTGTGGCAGGAAACCCCAAAGTTCTGTTTGGTTTCATGACAAAACTATGTGAAGCCACAAATTCTGAAGAACTTTGACATCAAACTATAGATCTGTGGTGCAGACAAGAATTATTTAATCTACAAATTTAAAGATTACAGAGGTGTCAAGCAGAACTGTTTAGGGCATTCAAACATGCTATTTTCAGGACAGAAAGACTAACTCCTAATTACACAACACTGGTGTGTGTTTTTTTAAGAAAAAGCACAACTATTTTTGAGTGTACTTGAGTACATCAATGTTTCAGGGGCTGGAGCTCGAGGCTACAATGCAGTGCTTGTCTTCCAAACTGCACTCCCAAATTCTGCAAACCACAGACATCCAGAGAGTTCTCAGAAGACCTGTGTCAAAAACTAGATATCATATCACACTGGATGAGGGGCTGAATGCAGTGATTCAGGGGGTGACAGGCTGCTCACAGGCTCAGGGCAACTGCACCAGTACAAACCAGCACGTAGGCTCCCACCTTAACCAGGCAGCCAGTTCCTAATACTGAGTCAGTATCAGGAAAAATAATGTGAGAACTATGAAAAAATGAAGCCTTTTCACACTTACTTCAAGCTGGAAGAGTCCTGGTGGAACTTCTTTTAGTGAGTTCTCAGAAAAATCCACTTCTCTCAGGTGATTTTTCCAGAAAACAGTCAATGCATCAGGTAGGAATTCCAGTGCATTTCTAGATGCTTTGCAACATTTCTGGAAAACATAAAAACCACCACACTTACAGAGTAGTAATCATCTCTTTAAATAATGTGGTAGATCAGCTGTCACATGTCAAAAGCATCAATAAATTAATTTTAGGTGGTCTCTTTAGGTATCTTGATCTAGATAAATTATTTGGCATGCAGGCACACGGGGTCTGCTAAGGAGATGCACTCAATTAATGGGCAAATTCCTTGATGGGCATAAAGTATTTCAAAAGTTATTTTGAAAATCATCCCCATTTGCTTTTCCACCATAAACAGACCCTTCACCAAAGGATGCTGTTCTCCTGCTGTCCCTGTAATAATGAGGATTAAAGTCACAGTGATGGGTGGATATCCAAGTCCCAGTTAGCCAGGGCTTTGGGCAAAGTTGGATGATTTGTAAAATGATCCTAGCAATACTTTTTCTCAGAGGAACTACAGAGAAAATCAACACATCCATGTTTCTAGACACGTTTCTAGGAGTTTTCCACCAATGCCATCAACATGGTGAGAACAGGGTGGAACCTCAGACTGAGACCCATAAACCAAATTAGGCAGGAGCACTCCTACAGAAACAGAACAGCCTTTTAAGCACCTGACAGCTTTTTAAGCATCACAGTGTCTTTTTTGCATAGTCTTAGCAGTTTTTTTCAGCCTCTGACTCTGTCAGAGCAGGTCAACTTACCAAGGGGCAGGCCCAGGGATCTGGAAACACTTTCAGCTGATTTCTGGAAACATTCAGTGTGTTTAGGGACTTGAAGCAGTACAGAAAAGCCGTTGGAAGTTCCACCAACCTGTTGTCAGAGACGTCAAGCTCCTGCAGCTTCCTTAAACCAATCCAATTAGTTGCTAGAAAACATGAAACATTGTGGACTTGGTACAAGCATGTCAGCCTAATCCAGCAAGATACTTGCTAGATAAAAACCTAAGGATTTCATGAGGGCTAAAGAACAATCAGGACTTTCCATGTACAGAGGGCTGAGAGACACTAAGCATCTCCAGCTAATACTGCTTTTAGGTCATTATTATAACAATTTTGGGTTCTATCCTACAGGTCAGCCTTGAAATGTAAGCCAAACTCTGGCCTGTACGTACTGTTTTCCTCGTCAAACAATTTCTCCATGTAGTTTTTGGAAGCAATGAGTTTTTTAAGGTTTTTAAGATGTAGGAATCCAGTAGGGAGAGTAGAGAGCCTGTTGCTGGATACATCGACCTCAAGTAACCTGTGAGTACAGAACAATCTCAGTCAGGCATCAGTAAAATGCTAGCAAAGACTCCTGTTGCCATAGACATCTGTTTTACCAGGACAGCTTTAGTTCTGAATGAAAGCTGAAATGTGCCTCACAAGGCAAAGCATAAAGCTCTAACTAGAAAATTAATCCTTCCAGGGAGCAGAGAGAGGTGGTCTGGATAGACAGCAGATCAAATCATTGCTATCAGCCAGTAAATGTCACTCTGAGCCAGCTTAGAGGAGTGGGGCTCACCAGAACTGGAGAAAAGCAGAGGCAACAAAAGACAACACAGGAAACAAAAATTCTGTAAAAATCCCCACCATTGTGCTGACAACAAACTTGGAAACACTGAGAACACAGAAGGGCAAAACCTAAGTTAAACCTTGCAGCAGACAGAAAACAGCCCCAGAAGCTCCTGCAATGTGCCCTCCACTGACACAGCTTCCCTGGAGCACAGTGCCTTGCACACACACCTTGTACAAATGATCTCATCTGAGCACTGCACACTGGGCAGCTCTGCCAGCTGATTGTCAGCCAGGCTCAGCTTCCTGAGGTTTATCAGGCCCCACGGGATCACGGATGGGAGGGACACCAGGCAGTTGGCAGAGAGATCAAGCTCAGTTATCTGACAGGAGATATCGATCAGCCAGTCCAGATCCACCCAGGGCAGTTTGAGGTTTGACCAATTCACACACAGAGCCTGCATTTGTCAAGGAGAGAAGAGAAAACCACATTAGTGAAATCCCAGCTGCTCTCAGCCTGTGCTACAGCACTGGGAATCTGGCAGAGCAGAGCACAGGCCATAAACATTTTGCTCACTTTTCAATCTGCTTCTAGGAATTCAACTGACTCAGAGATGAACTCGTGCCTGGGTATCAGCAGCCCCTGCCTTGTCTGCTCCATGACCTCACTCCAGAGACCATGAGCAAGCAGGGGACCTGGACTTCTTCACCAGTCCATGCTTATTCAGGCCCCAGCTTGGACAGAAGAAAAGTGAACACACAATGGTCATCAATGCAAGGAAACAACCCAAGGCTTCATTTTCGAGATCACCTCATTGCATTCCAAACTTTGTCCTGAAACGCACATTTTGAAAATGATATTCCCAAAATGTTTTCATAAACTTGGTGGTTTTGCCCTAACTCATCCCAAAACAGCCTCAATGGAATGATCACTAATTCTCCACCAGGAGGCAGCAAGAACCCGACAACAAATTTAATTTCCTTTCCAATGCCCAGTATTTAGCTCTTAGGACTTTTAACCCTACATTTAAAATTATAAAGAATATATTTTGGGAAGGGAGAGAAAGAAAAGGGAAACAAAGGCCTATCTGAAATGCTTATTTGAGATTCAGAACTCCAGGTAATGTAGATCAAATAGTTGAAATGCTTATGAGAATGGAAAAAAGGGTAAGTGCAAACAGTTGCACATTTTAGATATTGACAGTAGTTGTAGTTAGTGCAGACACAGTGCTTTTCAGACCTTTTCACACTTGTGATGCCCCAAGACAGCCCTACAAATATGATGGAAATTTTATGGCCATTGTGTCACTGGGGAAACCAAGGCAGAGAGCAGAAGCTGTTTGTTCAAAGCTACATCCACTGTCATGCCACAAGGCATCCCTATAGAACACAGCAAGCCAGCAGCAACAAGAAATCAAATTAAGCAGTCTCCACTGCTACTACAAAATACACAGTACCCAATGGGGGCTTCACTGCAAAGCTTTCACTCTCACACCAAACATACCCTGCTGTACTGTTAGATGGGTTCCCAAGTCTGCATATTTAACAGCCTCCTGCTTACAAACTCTTGTTTTAATTCACTGTGCAGTTTTCTGTACATTTCTCTCACCTGTAACACATACAACAAATCCCTGGGCCTAGGAAAAAGTATTTGTCCTTGAGTACACCAATCAGTGTAGCAAAACTACAACCTCACAGGCTTCTTTTAGGTGTCTCTGCTGCTCCTCTTTGCACACTGATAATCCATCTCTGTTTTGCAGTTAGATTGCTGTGCATCATCTCCCTCAAAAATGCAGAGGCATGGCCTCAGGGTATTTAATGTCATAAGGAGACACCTGTAGAATGCAGACAGTGACTTCTCAAACCACAGACAAACTGTGAAATCCAGCACCTGCTGTGACCGCTGTGGGTTGGTGTCCTGCATCCAAGGCAGCTTTTTGAATCCCAGCACTCAGTGCCCTCCTTCCCATCCAGAGACAAGGACTGACAATGTCTCTGCAAACTGGGGCACCAGCCAAGCCCCCTCATCTGACTTAGGGACAGTGGACTAAATTCATCTGCTACCAGTAGATGGTGTCCATGAAGTTACCTTTGGGGTTTGGTGGCTCTGGACTCTGCAGGGAAAATGTTAATTAAGTGAAAGAAATCCTGACAGCAATGCCACAAAGAGAGGGGATTTCCTTCCCAACTCATGCTTAATAATCTGCACTCTTCCCAGAAAAGCTGTTTCTTTGATGCCAAGGTCTGTGGTGCCAAACTTGCAGAGCTCAGTGACCAGCCCAACCCTGGTGAAATCTGTGCTCAGATGAGGGACAGAGTTCAGAGGAGCTGGGGGCACAGCCTGGCTGCAGGCAGCTCACTGCTCTTCAGAAGGGCAAGGAAAACCTCTGCAGACTCCCCTCTCCTGCCAAGGCAAGAATTTCTCAATACAAGCCCTGAAGACTAAATTGAAATCTTCTGCTGCAGGGATGTCAGGGGATGCACTGAGGCAGAGGACTGGAAATTGTGCAGGAGCAAGAAACCCTGCTGCTCTTGGGCAAATCACCAACTATAAATACGAGAAATATTTACTTCAATCTGAGACTGTCTGGTAAGGTGATTAAAAAAGGCTGTAGTGCACGTCTCCAAAATGATGTGAGGTGCCCCAACAGAACCTGGCTCCTGATGCAGATGGGATAATCTGAGGACAGGGATCTGCTCCCTCCATCAATAACCCTGCTCTGAAACTTGTGTGGGACTGCAGCAGATCTCTGTGCTGATGGTGATGTAAGTGAGGTTACCAGGATAAAGAAATGAGAGGAGGATCCCACACACACACACAGACATTTGTACGCGTGAACTTAAAATTGCTGGTAAAATATTTCCTAGGGAAAATGCAGCAGCCAAAGCTCTTTTCTGGTCTGTAATGGAAAAATTAAATATATCTCACACTGCACACACTGGAAAGTTACATTTATCTCCATTCTGACTACACCTACTGAGGTCTGGAATCTGTGCCCAGACACTTTGCTGCAAAGGCTCTCTCTGGCATTTGTTACCTGTTCCTGTAAAAATGGACCACTTCCCCTCTTCAGCAAAGCTGTGGTTTGCTGTGGGTATAAATTTATGCCAGGAAAAAAACAAAAAAAGGAGAAACAGACCTTAGAAAAATGAGATGTAACTCCTCTTGTCTGAGAAAGGGCAGCTCTGCTGGGTGCAAGGGCTGTCTGGAAGGCGTGGCAGCCAAACCCAGCTCTCAGGCACATTTTATGCATAGCTCTACATTCACTGCTGTGAAATCGATTGGAGCTCAAGTGTTTCCACTCAGAGATAGCACAGGAGGGACAAACCCTTTTGAAGTTCTGGGTTCACTCTGAAACGATCAGTGCCTGGTTTGCCCTCCCTGTCCAAGAGGAGAACTTTCTGACATCCAGCTGGCTGCCACACACATCCCAGTCTCCACACAATCCAGTTTTGCAAAATCCATCACAAGCAGACCTGCATTCTTGAACCCTCTGAGACAAGAAGAAAGCACCAAGGCAGTCTGTCTGCAGCTGCCACAGAGTCCTGTTTTGAAAAGTTATCAAGGTGTGTGACTATCACTTCCCAAAGATCTGAGCTCTGCAGGCAAACTAGGACAGATCTTCCCCAATTTGTCCCAGTCTGCCAAAATGAATTCAAAGAGAAAGCATTAAATAAGTAAACATATGAAAAATAAACAGCTACTAGAAGAATCAAGGTCAAGTTTCTATGCTTTTTCTCTGCTTTTTCCCTTGCTCTTTCTGTTTAAAGCAGGCCCTTCTGGCAATTAGCTGATGTTTTAAGACTGCTCTCTTCTTCTTCACTCAGGGTGTGAGAACAGCAAAGCTGAGTCATTTTTACAGCAGCTAAGTTAAATACTGCCAGCAAACTCACATGGAAAACAGACCTCTTCCCTGTGATTCAAACATTTATTCCAAGTTTATTCAAGATGAATTATCCAGTTGGATTTTTTTTTCTTCTAAAAGGCAACAAAATTAGGAGTAGCACAGGGAAGGCTCTAAATGTGCTGATTGAACCTAATGAAGTCAAGCTCTCTTTGTGGTCTGTAGTCCCTGACACTCAGAGCATCATCAGGAACCCAGTGAGGGGGTTCTGGCAGAAAAACACAGAATGAAGAAGTTTGTAAGACTAAGAAAACCTCTCTCCTTATTTTTTTACCTAACATCAAAGCAGAGCCAACAGCCTGCAATGCTACAAGCAGAGCAGATACTCAACTGGATTGATTAAGGACATCATTTCACTCCAAAATGTTCGTGACCTGATGAAAACTGTAACTATTGAAAGCTCAGAGATCTGATGCTCCTATTCAGTGTGGGTTTAACCACATACTGAGGGGGAAAAATGAAAAATGCCTGATCATAAACTGCTGGATAACAGTGTAAGTAATACAAAATACTTTGAGCACAAAGTTGGTGTTTCCTCTCCCCAGCACAGGCCTGGTTCACACAATGGTGTTTAAATTGCCACACTGAAGCTGTTGCACACCATGTCCTGCACAATGCTGCCATTTAAAGGCCTGATGTTTTACACCTTCTCATTCAGCCCTGACAACAAAGCCACTTTCACAGTCTGTTCTCTAAGCAGGCAGCAAACCACAAGGCTCTTCGTTGAGAAGAAGAATCAGCAGCCACATGGTATGCAAGGACCATTATCAATTATTAACATGATGCCCTTTTTAAGAAAAAACATTTCTTCAGACAGATAAATGGTTACTTACTGTTTTTGCTGGAGCACTACCTGGTAGTGGGGTGGTCTCAATGAAATACTTCCTGAGAAGGTGTTTGCTGGATTCAGGACTGTCCATCAGGATGTAGGAACAAAAGAAAGCTCCATTCCGTAATAAAAACACGGCCACATCTTCATTCCCTTTGGAGAAAAGCAGATGGAGAGCTCCCTTCACCTCATGTAAATGCACCAGCAAGGAGCTGAACAGAAATCCTGGGAAATAACCACTTCTGAAAAAAACTGTGGGGGTGTGCAAAAAAGGAAACTGAACTGTGTAAAGGCTGTTTCCTCCAGTGGCAGGGCTGAGTTTGGTCAAACTGAGACAGCAAAGACACTGTGTAAAAGTGCTGGCCCAGGCTTTCTTTTTTCTCTCTTTTCCCTGTCTTACCAGACTATACACACAGCTGTGCTTTGAAGTGTAAATGATTCAGCCGAAATCAAGCATGTGTGCCAGAGTGTCCATAACAATAATGCTTTTACTTGCAAGGATTCTAGTTTTTAAGGGTCTTTTCCCTAGGAGTTTACAGAGGAAAGTTCAGCCACTCAGTATTTACAGTAACCCAACTTCACAAGGCCCTGACTTAAATTTGGCTGAGTCGAACGATTCAGAGTCGATTTTATTTTAATTTATCCTGCTGGAAATCCAATTCCACACTGACAAGCCACACTGATACCATCCTATGTGTGACCAACTCAGCCCATTCTTTAAAAACCTTGCAGAAGAGGGGTAAAAGCTGGAAGCAGGCAAGTACATACCTGCCTTGATGGCAGCATAGAGGGGCAGGCGGATGAGGACGGGGAATTCGTTCTTCCTGACTGCACAGCTCTCTGGGTCAGCACTGTATGCACGGATCAGGAGCTTGACAATGTCCAAATGTCCCTGCTGGCAGGCTATGGCCAGCATCCAGTTCAGGAGCTGTTGGCAAGTATTAGGACCTACCAAAAAGACAGGAAATGGGACTGAGCTGGTGGCACCGGGCTGTGAGGTGCAAGAAGCACCCACAGGTGATGGATCTGCAAAGGGGGTTGGTGCAGGGTGGAGCCCCTGAGGACAAAAGAACAGATTACACTGCCAAAGTGTGTCACAGAAGGGTCCTAAGCTGGCCAGGCATAAAGTTTTCAGCTTTGTTTAACTGTCCCTTTTTACCTGGGTGAACTTTTCTGACAGTCCCTGAGCTAAGCATGTACAAGGCAGCAGCAGTGAAGGGTTCTGGGGATGTTCTAGAACACCAGCAGATAAATAAACATCTGAACCCAACCAGGGACTATCAGGACTGTCCTTGCATCCAGATCTAACACTCATTAGATCCAAACACCCAAGATAAGCCACTTCTTCCAAGTTCATGACAGTGGATGCAAAGAATGAGGAAAACCAGATGACTTTTCATGCTACTGGATGAATAAAACAAAAACAGGTGCTTCAGTCAACAACAAAAAACCTGATTTAGCTTGTTTTTGCTGCAACCTGAAGTCTCCCATAAAAAATTTAATTTCCCCTTCAAATATTTCGTTTTGGCTCAACTCTTTACTACCAATTCATAGTAAATTCAGACAAATGGCATTTAAGGCTAAAACCTGAAATACCATGTTCTGATTTCTGCATGAATTTGCTTATGTTTTAGTCATTCTCAAACTGCTTTTTTTTCTGAAATCATGTTTTCCTGTAGAACACCACTTTCCTTTAGGTGTGCCTAATTCTGGGCATGTAATTAATGTCCAGGACAGAATTATTTCTGCTAAGAGTAAGCAGTCCTCAAATCTCCCCTGATTCCCCTCCATCTAATTGACATCCCCTCCAAAACACTTACAGGAACATCCACAAGCCCAAGTTTACATGTCAAGGCTTTTTTGCAGCTTATCCATGTGGAAATTACATTGCTCTTTGCACTCTTCACAGCTCCACTAAACCCCTCATCCTCATGCTACCAAAAAAGGGCTCCACTTACACTGTAAGCCACAAGGAGTTCCCACTCTTCCAGGGAGAATCACTGCAGTGCAACAGCCAAGTTGCAAATTTATGCAATTTATGCCTGAGCATTGTGATTGGTTTCTGTGTAACTTCCCAAGAAAACAGTTGGAAAGTCCTGCATAAAGATTTCTAAGAGCTGCTGTTTGTACAGAGCTCCTCCCCTGGCCCCCCTGAAGCCAGTGTTGGAAGGAATTTGGTCACTTCTAAACTAAATTTCCAGAAACAACTTAGGTCACTTTTCATTACTCAGTATGTTATATTAATATAATTTAATTTTTGCTACTAGGTTACTCAGCTTCCTTTCTGGCCGAAGGAAATATCACATTTAATTGCGTGCCCCAAACTGGAACATTTCTTTTGCTTACCAGTGCTCCAACAGAACACCAAATAAGCAGGTTTCCCAACAGGTTATTCCTGTTCTCAGTAAGGCCACTGGCAAGTTTTTAGTCCCAGTGAGGAGCTAGAGCTCCATTCAGGTCAAATATTGCTAAACCAACTTAGCTCTTGTGTTACTGCAGTGTCTGAGGTCAAGGATTTGCCCCAGATGCTCTGCTGGACCCCAAATCCATGGAAGGTCCCATGGAGAAGCAGCTGCCAATCTCACAGAACACTGAGAGAGCAGCAGGGACCCAAACACAGCTCCTGGTTCTGACTGCCCCTGCCCCCACTGCTGCCTTAGGAATTGTGTCCGAGCCTAAAAACGTCTCTGCTCTGCTATAAAATAACTGCTATAATAAAATGTAAGTAAAATATAATCATTATTCTAAAGAAGGAATTCCCCTGAAAGTCAAAGCAAAGTGCCAGGCAGAGAACAAAGGGGGTGCCACCCAGAGGGTCCCTCAGCAGCCAGGCCACAGCACCACTGTGACTGCAGCACCAGCAGTGGGATGAGGCTGCACCCTGAAAATCCCCACATTTCTCCACAGGGCCTGGGATGTTACCCAGCTGTGAGGGCTGAAGGGAATGAACTGTCTCAATGGCATCTTCCTCCACTTCTAATTTGCAAACATGGAATATTTTTATGTAAGTGTTCTTTCCCCCACGGGGGAAGTTCTTCTCCAGCACAGCAGAGATCCGATCCCTCCACGCACTTTCCCATGACTAAATCCCTCCCCTTTCAAGGGATGTGAAAAAACCAAATGCCTGCTTGGAAGCTGTAGCACAGAGCTCCTGAAAAGCTTGAGGAAAGGCAGGGGCAGGCCAGGGCTTACCACGCAGGGAATCCAGCAGCTCTTTCACGATGTCCTTGTGCCCAAAATACGCCGCCACCACGGCAGCGTTGTCATCGTTGGGCTCTGTGGGCAACACCACCAACGCCTCCTTCAGCAGGTACCTCACTGCCTGCAGGTCTCCATATGCTGCTGCAATGCCTAAGAGCTGACACTGGGACAGAAACACAGCAAAAGAAACTCTCTGTTAAAGGCAGCAGGCAGAGGAAGGGCAGTTCTAGAGCTTTGGATTTATTTGTGCCCACGCCAAGGCATGTCCGCTGTCACCGTGGTTAGTTGAGAATGGCACAAACACTGGTAGCCACTAAAATCATCAGTGTTGATCATATTAATATAAATTATATTAATTTTCTGGGGTTTGTATTGTAGTTTTTTGCATGGCTTTATCACATAATTGCCTGAGGCACAGAACAGTGAGTATAAATCAATTTTTCATGGACCAAGAGAAAAAGCATTTGTGCAGCTCAGCTACAAGGTGCAGTATTTCCTATTTTGGAGATGGCCAATATGACTGGACTTGACATGCAGGTACCCTCCCCAAAACACAAAGATCAGCTCTGTGCAAAGAGCAGGCTCCGAACGAGGGCTCTGAAGGCAGAACAGTGCAGAAGCTGGCACAGAGTTTGGGAGATAATTCCACACATAGGCAGCAAAATCTTCCCAGGGAGCCATTAACCATCTTTGTACTGACAGGGGAATACATTTTTTGCTAAGTCTATAAACTGCTTCCTTTTTACAGGGAAAAATGCATTTCCCTGTTTTGGTGACCACAGCCCCAGCACCCCTCCTCACACAGCCTCCTGTTCCTACAGACACTGTTCCCTGTGCTCTGTCTCATCCTTCTGATCAGCATTTTCAAGGGAAAATACTGTCCCTGAGCATGTTTCTGCAGAGCCCCACACAACCAGCCATGTCTGAGACCCACACAACTGAATGGATTTTCTCCATGGAAAAATGACAGAATACAGCAGCTTGGAATTTTGGTGTCTTTCCCAATAGGATTTGAGAGAGAGCAGTAACCCAACCCCACCTTTTCCACTTGCAGTGCAGTCTCCTCACAGGACAACCTAATCAACTCTTGGGCCTTGCTGGTGTCCCCAGCTTTGTAAGCATCCTGGATGCTTTCTGTCACTGGGGTCTGGATCACGGAGACTTCGCCAGTTGTGGACTGTTTGCCACCCATGTCCACAGTTCCTGCAGGAAAAACAGAAGAGAGAAGTCAGGGAGAAGTATCTGCTCACTGCTCATGCACAGCTCCCATGTCAAAGAACCCTGGCAATGGGAGAAGTTGGGGAATTATTTGCAGCGGAATTTTTACTGCACACAGTGAAAAAGAGAACATGATAAAAGAAAGTGATAAAATGGTAAAGTGCTTCCCAATAGGGACATGAAACTAAGAGGGACAGTGAGTTCCCCAATTGCTCCCAGAGGTGGTTTCCAAAGGAAGATGTGGAAGCTCACACACATGGACATGACCACCCTGCAGCTGCCCAACACACTCATCCTCCTGCTGAGGGAACAGAAGGGCTCCCACGGGACTGGCACCTGCAGGAATTCTGGCAAAGCAAGGAATCTGAAAGGCAAATCTGATATTATTGGCCTTGTTTCAGCCACACTTCACTCCTGACAACAGCCTGAGAAAGCCCTGCTGTCCTTCTCCAGCACTGCCAACCAGGGCTTTAGACACCTCAATGAGCACAAAACAAAAGAAATTGGGAATATTTACTCTGGGGAAAAAAAAAGTAAAAGAAGACTATGCAACCTGCCCAGTGTCACCTTAATCAGTTCTGGAGAATCTCCTGGACCAGACTTTTTTTTCCTAAATGCTGTTAGGAGGCAGAAGAGCTTTTATGTGTTAGAGATTGAAAGCTGCAGCCATTAGAGAAGATGCTCTGGGTGGCTAATGTGGCAGCCAGGACGTCTCACACCCAACCATTCCCCAACTGCCAGGACAGGGAGAGCTGCAGGAAAGTCACTGAAATACATGATGTTTTCAGGTCCACTCCTGAACAACATGCAAGACAGAGGAAAACAGTATTTTCCTCTTGAAAACAAACCACTTCATACTCACTTCTTCTGCTAAAACATGAATTATTATTGCTTATTTATAACTGGTTAAATAAAGCACTTAAGCCCAGATTTTCACGTATGTTAACAAGGATTTTATTTTTTTTTTTAATAGACACATATGTCACACAGGGCTTAGTTTAATGCAGCCTGGAAAGAGAAGTAAATTTGGAGCAATCTATAACTGTCAGTAAATATCTTTGAATAATGCAGTCTGAATCACCAGTAGATTCTGACTAACACTTCTCATCAATTATTTAAACGAAGCTCAAATCACTCAGACATTGGAGATGGCTCCAGAGGTTGGTGCCATTAAAAATGTGCCCTCACCAATAACCTTTCCCAGATGATGCAGAACTTGTGAAGGACAAGGAGAAGAAATCAAGGCTGAAGAAAATGGGATTAAATTACAGCACAATAAACAGCATCTCAGAGTTCATGTTAATAGGTGCACTGCCTCCATAATTCTGTAATTTTAGGGAGTACATGGGAAAAGAAATTCTTCCTGCATTTTGGTCTTTTAAAGCAGACCACACACCCATAAGGGATCACTGAGAACATCACATATCATTTAATTCTCACTTTCATGGACACCAAAAGTAGGAAATGCAAATGATTCTTAGGCAAGCATGTTTAAAGGATGAGAGAAGGAAGAACTTTAAAAGCAAAACAGTTCTCCAGTCAAAACAACTCCGAGCTGGACTAAGTAAAACCAAAAAGCACAGACCCAAGCAAACCCTGCAGTTACAGGAACAGCAGCCTCCCCTCTCAGCACCCTGTGATGAAATCCTGAACCTCGAGAGAAGCTCTGGAATTCCCCTTGGAGGAAAACATGCCTCACATCAGAGATACAAAACAGCTGGAAAGCTGCTCAGCTTCCTGCTCAAGGAGCCCTGCAAGCCAGGGCTGACAGAGCAGAGGAACTTCCATTTGCTTCCTACAAATAAATAAAGAAATAAATTTTACACAATTCCAGCCTCAATTCTGATTTTGGGGACTATCACTCAAGACCCACATCTGCAGCCTTTCCAGATGTGAAGACACATCCTTTCTGCCCAAGAATTGAGCATCTTTCTTTGTTTTTAACTCATGGCCAGGGAGGGTGGAGGAAGGAGAATCTCACAGTCAGAGATCCATCAGACCCTGGTGCCACATCCTCCTCGAGCAGAGAGGTCTCCAGCCAACCTCCCCCACACCCTGCACACCAGAACCCTCCTTAAAGGAGCATTTTCCACCTCTCAGCTGGCCAGGGAACACAGGGAGGCTCACAGGATTGTAACTGAGGGAAGGAGGAACTCCTCCTGCTAAACCCCAACCCCAAGACCACTTCTGTGTTTTGCCAAATTGCTGCTTCACCAAACAACTTGGTTAATGTGTGAGGCTTCCTCTTACATTTTTGGGCCCCCCTAAATCCTTTAAGTCCTTTGTAGTGCAATGGCTCAGCCACAAGCCCTGGTGCCACCAGCACTGCTGGGAGAACAGGGGCTGCCCCTGAGTCAGGTTTAGACTTCTGGGCTCTGAGGAATGGGAAGGTCACAAACAGCAGAGGGTTTCTCCCAGGAGAGTCTTCAGGACATTCATTTTAGTCCTTAAACTCCATTTCAGTCTTGTCTTAGGCAAATTTTTATTGATCTAATCAAAATGCTCTGTTTTGAACATCTGAACATCCATCAAATAGAATTAAATAAAAGTTTCATTGAGTGTAAGAAATTCTGCTGTTTGAAACCAATATATTTATATCAAATATTCCTGGCAGCAAGATAATGTTACCCATCACTCTAATCTCTTACATCAAAACTTCCTTCTATGATTCCATTCTGCATGGTAAATTGACCTCCTGCCTAAGACCTGAGGGACAAAGCTGCCAAAGGTCTCCAGCAAAAAACAGTTCTTGTGACTGAACTAATTAAAAGCCTGAAAAGAGCAAAACTGGTGAGATATAGAGTGATAAAAAAATTGCCCTCAACCAACATTTGTATTCACATGGTCCTGTCAAATTTAAGCAGAGCTTTCAGAGGGTAAATGAGGGAAGGTTGGTCATCCATTCCCAAGTTCCCAAAAAACACAGAAGCCAACCAAGGCAAAGTTAAGCATCTCACCAACAAAATTCCCCAGTTCACAGAAGACTTCCTGGTGACTTAGTAAATTATACATTGGCTTCTGAAATACAAATGGAAATTAAGAGGCAGAGTGTTCTATAAGCTTGATTTATGCTCACCAGTGGAGGAAAAACATGAGGACAACTACATTTTACTGACGAAAAACTGCTTTATTTCTACAAGATGCATGACTGACCTATCATCAGCAGTGGCATTCATGTAGGCTGGGAATAAAGTTGTGCCAATACATGCACCAGCCATTTTTAGCAGAAATCTGGGCTGAAATCCAAAGAAATTCAGCTCTGCTTTTAACCTTACATGTCTCATGCTCTTTGCCTGAGCTCTTCATGGCTTTCCTGAGAGTCACCTCACACATCCAGCCTTGAGCAAAGTGATAGGAGAGCAGTACAGAAGCTGAGAAATACTGAACCTCTGTTTTCGGACTTGATCATGCAACACGTTGAGCATTTGAGCCTGGATGCAACAAATGCTTTTAATTCTTGGGTTTTATGGATTTAGGAAGTGGCTTCTGCCCTCTGCACAACAGGGTCTGTGTCACTGCACAGCAATGCCCACTGCTGTATGCAAAGCAGCACAGCAAGGGATAAAATTCCAGCAGAACTTCTTGGATATTCCTGCACTATCCAAGAAACTCCAGAAATTCTTACACACTCCTTGTCACCTCCTTTAGTTTCTGCTTTACTGCACACAGATCTGGGGCAGTTCCTGTGCTGGCACAGGTTCTCCTGAAACCACTTCCCCAAAGCACCAAAAAGCAGATAAATGAAGCCTATTTGAACTGAGGTGGGTTTTTTTTCTCTAACACCTTTGAACACCAATGAAAATAAAGCCTTGGAGTTTACTGCCCATCATTCAGTCTCTGCATCATATTTGTTTAACCTCTCCATAGATCCACAACTTTTCTTTTCTTGCTTTTCATTAAAAAAGCTGTAAGCAAACCCAGGGCTGTTTGTAAAGGGAAAATGGGAGGCATTTTCTGACACTAACAACACATCCATCATCTATTCCCCACACCAGTCAACAGCTTATACAAAAGCAACTGACTTTGGAATTCTTTCCTACTCTTGATTTCAATGTTTTATACTTTGGAAATACCTTTTAAGATGGGCTTTGCAGTAACAGCTTTTTATAAAAGCTAAGGGCAAGACTAATTTTCTTTTAAAACACATCCCAATGGAGAGAGGTTACCAATAAAAAAAAGCAGTGCTATTTTATTGCCATTAGAAGGGTACAGGGTATCACTTTTAAAGTGCAACAGACTGCTGGACCAGCGCACTGAAACAAAATAAAAATAAGCCTTATTAATAATAAAGAGTACCATGAGAATTTCAGGGCTATGTGTAGATAAACCCTGTCACAGGCCTTATTATTACAGCAGGTGAAAAAAACCCTCTAAAATTACTGAACTGACAGTATGCCTTTAGTAAAAAGGGAGGGTTTGCAGGTCAGTGCTGTGAATCAGCAAACAGCTGCATAACAAAGCAGCACAATGTACAGGTGATTATTATCTTTATAGCCCAAATCACTGCTTTTCTGTCCCTGACACATAAACTCACAAGAGTCTGTAAATGCTACATCAGGCCCTTTGATAAGCCAGCAGCTCTTTGGCCACTAAGTAGAATATTTTTATTTAGCAGAAAAAGATATAAATGAGATGCTTTACCCAGGATAAATCAGGGCAGGAAGGTAACCTACTCCAAAACCAGAATTACAATAATAATAAAACTTGAAAACTGCTACTGACCTTGTCATAATGTGTGCAGGTAATTCCAGAGACGGGAGCAAACCGAGCTGATGCTTTAACAGAGCATCCCAATTAAGCTGTTAATCCCTGGGACTGATAACCACCCACCTCTGCTTCAGCATGAGCAGCTCCTGCAGTGGCCACTGGATGGAATGGCTTTCAGCTGGCTGCTCCTTTGTCTGAATTAACTACCACAGTTTAGCCTTGACAGATATTTTCATCCCCACGTCCCATTACAGTGAAATCCAAGCCTCTGGTGCAGAGATGTGGGGATGGGGGTGGGCAGGGAGGCTGAGCTCAGGCATTAATTCCCCAACAGCACCAGATGGTTACAGCTAACCTTTACCAGCTTAATCTTTTGCCATTTTGACTTCTGAGTGCTGCCACAGCACAAATGACAAATGGGACAGAGATGAGGTTGAAGATGTGCTGAATATTTAAAGCCAGCACCTCGAAAACTCACCAGCGTCATTCAACATTTTTCAATACTGCTCCATGCAAGCTTTGCCCAGCTGCTTTGCAAAATTAATGGAAAGCAATGTTATTTCTGAGTCTCTGCAACAGACTCATGCATCTTCTGCTGCTTTGGAAAACTTCAGGCTAATAAACTGAGCAGCAGCCAACGGGAAGCCTCCAGTGATTTCAAAGGGTGATGGATCTGCCCTACACTGCACTTTCCAATCAGATGGGTAAGAAAAAGTGTTCAGTCCTCTGAAAATTTTTGAGATACTGAAAAATCCCATCCCAAACCGGGAAGAGAGAAACAAAACCCTGGGTTCTTTTATAAAAAATAAAGAAATAAATTTTTCAGTCAGCCCAAGTCAATAAAAATGCTTTACGAAATAAGGATATCTTTTGTGTTCCTTCTCTAATTAGCTGACACTTCAAGGTTTCATTTTTTTTTTAATTTTAAAAGATTTTGTTCATTCATTTCTTAGAAGATAAAGTCACAGACCAAGATCTCTTGTGCCCCTCCCTGCCCACATGGCCCCATAGCCAGGAGCTGGCTTAAAACCATCCTGCTGCAAGAAGCCTGTCATCCACCTCACCTCATTCTCAGATTTAGGTGAAATACATGTGGCTCAACCAATTCTGCTTTAAAATGTTCCTGTCAGAATTCAAAAATGGTCAGAACTCCTTACAAATCCCCCTGTGAGAAGACACAGAGAGCTTTATCTGGGAAGTTCTGCATCCCCACTGGAGAGCCTGTGCCAGAACTGGGCCGTGGCCTCTCTGACCCTGATTAACATCTCCCACAACAAGTGAGATGTGCCAGCTTCTCAGGACAGTGGGAAACCTCCACAGACTTTTTCTGCCTATTTCCTGTGGTTCCATTTTCCCCAAACATCCATTATTTCAGCTAATTAAAGGAGTGGCTCTGCACTAAGATCTGCCTGCCAAAGGCACTGGAAAAGATGATGTATTGAGCACCAAAGCCACCCACATCTACAACAGAGCTCACAATCAATGCTCACTGCCCCAAAAGGAGACTTATAACCCTAAAAGAAACCAGATATGAAGCACAGAAGAATGCTTCAAAGGCAAAAATCTGCTGAAGGGCTCTTTTTCACTATTATTGCATATTCTGGAAGTATTTTTAATATGTTTACATGCCAGTACCACACATGCAATGTGTTGATCTGCACTACACATTTTCCAGCAAGCACCCAGGACCTTGTAAAGGGCATGCTGACAGTTTTAGGTACAGTTGTGTAAAGTGACCAATTATCACCAGAATCACTGGAAATTTTCTATTTATAACACTTTTAACCTGCAAGGAAAAAAAAGCATTTGCTAATGCAAACCCGAAAGGAAAATATTAAGTCCCGGGTGGAAAAATGCTCTGGATTCCTGCCTCTTCGCTGGGCTCCAGAACAGAATTATGAGAAACAGATGCCTCCAAAGGCTTCAGCTCCACACTTACACAATCATTTGTCCATCATCCAGGATAATGAGGGAAGAGGGAACAGCAAGGCCTCAAACACTGGGACTCAGCAGTAACACTGGGCAGCACCAGCACTGCCAGACCTGAGCAGGCTCCTGCATTTGTGTGTGCACCTCCCAGACCCCCAGGACTCTGGGAATTATTTGTTTTGTCCAAGAAGTTAAAATGACACCGAGCTGGTCATTGTTTGCTGAAGTACAAAAGAAGCAGCACAAAGCCATTACAAGGCAGTGAGAAAGCACAAAGAATTACACTGGAACACGACTGTGGAAGCAAACCCATCACAGCAGGGTGAAAATCATGTTGGAAAGGGCAAACCAGATCTGGGGTCACCAATGACACCTGAAGCCACCCATGGAAAAGGATTGTTGGACACAGGGATGGTTTTACTCTCTCTCCTGAGCACAAGTGTCAGGGCTGAGCTGCTGCACATGTTCCTTTTGAAATGCAGGAGCACTCCCAGCATTTTGAAATGCAGGAGCACTCCCAGCACCAGTGGCCACAGCACATTCCTGAGGGGCCAGATTGTCTCATGAAGGCTCCATCACCCCTGGCCTTTGGGCAGGGAAGGAATGGGACAGGGATCACCCCCAGCAAGCACAGGGCAAAGACTGGCTCCCACAGAAAAGTGGGAATAACCCACATCCCTCCAGCAAGGCCCTCTTTGGGGTGCAAAGGACCAGCAGAGACCACAGAGAGCAGTGATGGTGTTAACTCCCACCCCAAAGGAAAGCTATTGAGAGCTCCACATGGCCACAGAGCCCATGGCTGTATTGAAAATACGAATGACTCAGCTCTAGAGTGAAAGTTTCTATTTTTGTCTTTTGGCCTCAGTGATTTGCTTCCCATTCTACAGCTTGAATCATTCAGAAATATGCTCCTGCAGGCAAGGCCAGCTATGCCACTCTTGCTTTCCAAATTTTAAACTGGGAGATATACATTAGGCACGCAGAAGTACAACTGCACTTTTGGGTTTTCTTTGTGTTCATTTCCAGGCATGGCTGGAAAGAGAAGATTGCTAAATGATGAAAGGTGTCTCTAGTGAGACCATTCCTGCTCAATTGAATCAAATATTATAGCCATGAAACCAAACCAAGACTGGATTTCATGTGAAACTTTCCAAAATAAAATTTCATGGCTAACTTTGGTTTCTTCTGGACCTTGTCCTCTTCCCTAACGTTCAAGCTTTCATCAGAAGGGAAAAAATCCCACTCATCAATGTTTTCTCTCTTTCAAAGAAATAATTGGCTCAAAATTCTTCTTCTAGAACAAATAAATCATTAATTATTCACACTGGGGAAGCACCAACTCATGACCAGCCCACTTCTGCTGCACCCTACTTAAATACATTTTTAAAGCTTGCCTTAGAAAGGAGCAAATGCTTTTAGCCTCAGTGAGAGGCCACATCTGGAGGGCTCAGGAGGGACTGGTGTCTCTGCGAAGAAGGTGGGCCCAGGGTCTCTGCTCAGGTCTTTTCTTAATCCAAATCTCCTACTGGCTCCACCAAAGACACATCCAGCAATGCCACAGCTTCTCTGACCTGGGAACAGCAGCTCCTAAACTTATATTTCACTTTAATAGCACATGTAAACACCCTCCCAAATGGAAAACCCATTTACACCCCTGCAGCCCAACTGCTGGTCAAAAACAAGGGCACAGCAGCAGCCAGATCTGTGCAGCCCCACAGGACTCCATGGATGCTGCTGGGAGGAACCAGCCCCCAAGGCTCTCTGAGGAAGCTGATGGAAGGATGAAGGCCACAGCTGCTCCACCAGGTGCCCTTGGCCACAGCAGCAAGGCCAGGGCTGAATCCCTGCACTGCGTGGTGGGTCCTGGGCTGAGCTGCCACCTGCCAGGCCACCCCTGTCCCTCCTCTGGAGAAGATAAATGGAAGCAATGTTTGATTACAGCACCAGAGATGAGAAGAGCTTGGCTTGTTGAGACTGGAAAATGAAAGGCTGGATGAGGATGGGATACATGTACTGTCTATAAATACAGAGGGGGACACCAGGGAAGGAGGAGAGGGTATAAATACATTTTGGTTGACAGTTAGAAGAAATTATAAATTATTGAAGAAACAAGCTTGGAACAGTCTTCCAGAAAAAGCAGAAGCAACAGACAAATCAACTTGCTTAAAACAAGCCCTGCATGAGGTTTAGGAGTGTGACACCAGGACACTGAGCCACACATTCCTTCCAGTCCTATAGCCTGTATTCCCACACTATGCACAGGCAGAAGTTAACCCAGATATCAGTCCTAACACAGGAGCCTCACAAGCTACTTTGACTAAAGTTTGGAGAATGAGAGAATATCTTTTATAAAAAAAATCTGATAGACCCAGGAGACACATCTAAAGGAAGAAGCCTTTCAAGAGATTTGAGGGGGTAAACATCCCACGCAGCGAAATCCAAGCTTAGTACATGTTAGACATGGTTCAGTGGGCTTTTTTACTGTGCCTGCTTGACTAATAAAATACTCCTTGCTACCCTCACTTCTCATTTATCACTAAGACAACCACTCTGGATCAGTTTAAGTAAAAATGTTGCATGCAGAGGAAAAGAAAATGCAATGCAGATATTGGATTTGGTTGGCATCAAGAGCGTTGAAGGGACAATTTGGCAACAGCAGAGCCAAGGGATAGGTTAGTCTGCGAAAGAAAACAAAAAAACCCCACACAAAATGGTGAAGGAAATGAAGCTCCACTGCAGCTTCTACTGAGCTCAAGGTGAGCACTGGCTCCCATGGGAGCTGGAGGAGATCCTCTGAGGATCCTGGGTTTCCAGGTCTCCAGGACAATCTCACAGCAAAGATCACCTTAACAAGCTGTGTCTGGAGCATGAGAGAAAACCTGATGGGAAGTCCTCTGCTCTTGGCCCAAACAGTGCCTGTACTGAGTTGGGCTGTGCAGCTGCCAAAGCCTTAATGGGGGCTCCCAAAAAAACCATAAAACCTTCCCCTATTTGTGACAAAACCTAAAAGTGGCAGAAACACCTGCATTTGCAGAGAGGGGGAAAGGGAGGGATTTTGGCTTCCTGATGCCTGGGAATATCAGCCAGATATTCAGATATTCAGAGGAGGGAGGACAAGGACTTAGCCTGGGAGGATCCTATGTGCCAATGAAGGTCCACACTGTGACCCTGCTGCAGTTCAGCATTTTGGGATGTCTGCTCCAAGGCAGAGCCAGCCAAATGAGGCAGGGCACAGTTCATCCCCTTCCCACCAACCTCTGACAAACTCTGATCCATTGCATCCAAGAACCTGGTCCTGTCCATGCAAATGGCTTTGATTTGGCAGCTTTTATTCCCACCCTGCCACTGTGTGAAAGGTCCAAGGTGAAAACGTGGGAGAATGGTGACCAGGATTACAAGCTCACTTAAAGAGCCAGGCTTTTTGTTTTCCAAGCTATGGATGAGATCTGAAAAGGGATCCTGTCCATTAGTGTTACCAAAAAAAAAAAAAAAAAAATCCTGTTTGATGCAAAAATAAAAGCATTTTCAAAGGCTCTTTGATGTGAAAGACAGAAAGAGGTGCAGGCAGATTCTGGAGGAGGTCTTGTCTTCAGCAATTACCAGCACTCTGTTTGAATCCTACTCCCCAGACAGAACTTTCATGTGAAGTAGATAATCACGCTGCAGAGTGTATTAGCTCTAAACCTTGTGGCTTTTCAATTAAATTGCAATAACCTCCAGTCCAAAAACTCCTTAACCAAGATGGGAATAAAACAAATAACCCCCCAAACCAATTAACTGCAGGTGAAGCAATTCCAAAGACACACTTGCTTTTAAAAGATTTCATTTTGAGCTCTTCTCGGGTAGCCATGCCAGTTTTCCAAGCAATATTTTGATCATTAAAACAAGAAGTGATGCAATTTCCACAGTGACCACAAACATACCAAGAATATTTGAGCTAAATTTATCCAGACTTCTTGTTTGAGTCACTGCTCGGGTTCGTTATTTTTCCATGATCTGTGCTATGCACAGAGCAGGAGCTGGGGACAGCCTGGGACTGAGTTTTCCCCAGCAGTACCCAAAATGCCAACCTTTATGCTTGGCAGCCACTTATTGATTATTAGAGAGGAAATGAAGCTGCTCCTCCAGCTCCCAACCCCTGTTCCAGCCACCTCCTTCCTCCCACCCTTCCTGTGGCTGACCCTTTCCCTCACCCCTGGGTGACACACTGGGGCTTGTCTCTGCAGATGAGAAGTTCCAGAAGCTCACCAGGGATCTGCTGCTCTCTCCAACTGCAGATAGAGAGCCAAAAAAAAAATAATTTGCCCCAGATTTCCCACTGTGCATCTCCATGGCAGAGCCCAAGTCCTGCCAGCAACACAAACTGCTGACCCCCAGAGCCCTTCTGACTGCAGAAAGGCTTTTCAAAGGTTGAGAACCTTGCCTAAAACTTAAAGACTTCTTTTAAAAGTCCTCTCAGTGAGGGCAAGGCACAAATTCAAAGCACAGAAACACTTCTGTTGTGAAAGTATCTTACATAAAAGAGTTGCTGCTGTGGTGATATGTAATCATGCAAATAAGCAATTGCTGACCCATTAATGAGCACACTGACTTGGACTGAGGAAGGGAATTCAATATCAGCCTGACTTGATGCAAAATCTGAAATAGAATCTATTAAGAGACAGACTTCATGGCTGAGTCACCATCCCTGGAGGGATGAAAAAGCTGTGTGGATGTGGCACTTGGGGACACAGTTTAATGGTGGGTTTGGCACTGCTGGGGGAACAGTTGGACTCAGTGATCTGAAAGGTCTTTTCCAACCTTAAAAATGCCCTGATTCTGTGATTTTACATAGCAGATTGGTAGTTGAAAGGTATAAAATCCATCCCCCCCACCCTGATCTGCAATGCAAACAGCTCCTCCCAGCTCACTGCCTTCTGCAAGCAGAGCCCTGGCAGCCCCTTTATCGATCAGAGCAGTGAAAAACAAACAAACCACAGACTTAATGCTGCAGGGATCCTTGAAGATCCCATTATGTCAGTGCAAAGACTTTAATGGGCTTTGGATAAGGCCCCCATAGGCTTTGGGGAGGATAAAACCCAATAATTCATAGCATTTTCTTAATGTCAGTGTAAAATCCCATGCAACATCTCTGTCAAAACAATAAATCAATTACAGGCCTGGTAAAGGCTGAGTTGGTGTGAACACTATCAATTGCTTTTTTCCCACTGAAACAGAGGACAGCAGTTCTGTGACCCCAGAATCAACCCTCACCTGAGAGCCCCCTCATAAATCACACCTTGGGAACATTGTAAAGAACTCCCTGTGTACAAGTTCTAAGGGCAAAGGATTTTCTTTAGTACCTTATCTTTGTTTTTTTTCCAGGCTTCTTGATAGAGCCGTCATAAGTTACATTTCAATGCAACACACCACAACTACATTTTAACGTGAAGGGGCAAAAATAAAGCTGTAAAGCAGCAGATAATTCCAGACACAGCTCAGATAAAGATCACTGTTTTACTGCTGCCTGTAAATCAAACTGGCTCTCATGCCAGACTCTCTGCTCAATTAACTTCCCAAGGTCTTTACTGCACCACTGGCTCTCCCAGCAGCTCTGCCCTCCTTGCTACAGCCCTCAAGTTCAAGAGCAGGCTGGCTTTGATGGTTTTTATCAGGAAAATTGTAAATGCCTCAGCATTCCTTGCCCTTTTTGAAAATGCAGGTTTGGTTTGGAGGATGTTGTAAGACCCAGCCCTGCACAGGAGAGCAGGTTTAACCACAGGCATGCTCAGCTGCAGACCAGCCTTCCGCATCAGCTCCTGGCCCCTTGTGAGATTGCACCACTTCTGTATGAAGAGTTTATTTAAATATTTAAAAATACAAGCCTATTACTGCCTTACTAGTGCACTTCCTATTCCTGCTGAGCATTTCCTACTTCTCCTTCTGCAGGGCACTCTGCAGTAAGCCTGACTCACACACAGAACCCGTTCTACTTTCTGCTTTTTCAGCTCACAGGAACCCTTTCAGTTGCTGTTTGGACTCAAATTTACTCACAGCTTAACAAGCAGGAAGAAAACCAAAAAACCTCCAAGGCTTATTTAGCCTGACTGTGGAGAACTTCACACGACTGACACACTTTGCAGGTCTCCAGTGCTCTGTGTGCTCAGTTCACCTCCCAAATGCTCTCCTTGTCCTTCTCACCCCACACTGTCATAAAAAACTCAGGGTGATGCTACTACAGAGTAATGTGTGGATGGAAAAAGCAGGACAGAGGTTGTGAGTACTTTTTCCCTGTTATACAGCACAACATGCCCCAGACAGGCCTAACTCCACGTGCACCAAGAGCTGTTCCCTGTCCCTACACACAGAGCTGATGGGAAGATTTTAAGGTTTACACGGAGATTTCGTGAGGAACAAAGTGATATCAGTGGTGCTGATTTTCCCTTCCTCCTCTATTCAGCAGGGAAGTTTTTTTAAACAAGGTTATTCACACTGCAAGTTCCTGCCCTTCACATTTAAGGCAACAACAGCACAGAACTGTGAGGAAATCACAGAAACAAAGAGCAGGCTGAGTTGGAAGGGACCCATGAGGGTCACTGAGTCACATCTGCACATATCCAGCCCTGATGCCAACCAGGAGTGAGGCTGGAGGCACAAAGTGTGTCCCAGGAGGATAAACTTCCATTTGCTCTTGGCCAACCTTGAGCTGTCACCACTGCTGTGAAACTTTCCCTATAAAATTGCTCTTGCTCTGAGCAGCCTCTCACTGAACGACCCTTTGGCTTTTCCAGGTCAACCCTGACTCCCAGCAGAGCCTTTTCCAGGATTCAGGAAGCAGCAGTGCAGGCAGCAGCTTCCCCCCTGAGTCAGACATGGGCCAAGCTGTGGCCCAGGAGGGGTTGCAAAGGTCACTGCCATCGTGGGCAGCTTCTTTCTGACAAAATAGAAAGCCCTGGGAGCTGCAGGGTCACCAGAGCACCTGCCAAGCACAGTTTTAAGGGCCTCTGCTCCACTCCAAATGACAACTCCACTCATTATATTCTGGATACTTGTTTGCTGCCTCATTTAATATTTAGGTCTCTTTTCCAGGCATACATGTCCATGCCTATCTGTGCTTCCCTGGACAGTGGAAAGTCACCAAGTTACAACTGATTTGCCTCCAAAGTTGTGAAGGTGCAGTTAGGTAATATCTGCAAAGCCATCATAAAGTTTCAAGCAGGTCTCCTTGGCATTGTTGTCCCTAATTATGTAATGTTAGACACATTCCAACATAACACCCCTTCTCAAAGCTCATTTCCAGATTTAGCAAGAGACAAGAGACACCCTCTGGCATGCTGGAAGGATAATCCAGTTCCACCTCTGAGACACACACCAGTGGCATATGAATGCTCTGTGGCTTTGAATAAAATTCACAATAAGAGGGAGATAAGCTCTTTAACAGAAGTGCCCTTACATTACAGAAGACAATGATTGCTCTCCTGCACCTTTGAGGAACTGTCTCCTAGAAAAGCATGTAAGAATTAAATCGTAGCTGTGAAATTTCATAAGATTCAAAGGAACCAGCCAGCCTGTAAAAAGGAGATGAATCTTTATGCTTTTCTAGACATTCAGAGAGTGATGCCTTTGGGCTTCCATTGTATTTCCCACAAAATTCACATTATGTCACCTCCACTATATTATGCAGAGCTCTTTAACTAAGTTTAAAAAAAACCAAACCCTGTGCTTCATGAGAGACTGCAGCCACCCCCGTATCCCTGCTCAGTTTCTTTTAATTAGGACAAGATGAACAAACCCAGGAGAGGGGAAGCTGGGTTGGAGGAGACAAGGGAGATGCTGAGGGCACCCACAGCAGAGCATTACCCTGCACTCCAGTGACAAATCCCCTCCGAGTGCTGGGGCAGCACCATCGAGCCCAGCCCAGCACCACCCTGGAGGGCAGACAGGGGCCAGTCCTGGCACACAGCTCCCCCAGTCCCAGGGAAAGCTGGAATCCTGTGGGATACAGGCAGATCACTGAGCAGCCGGGAGGAAAAGCAGAGAAGACACCTGAGCAAGGTGAGCCCCAGCATCCTATATCTTATTTTCTAACTAACAAAGATGCTGTGAGCTTTTTCTCCATGCACAACTGGCCAGGGCTTCATAGCTGCCAGGAAAAAAAACTAAAATATCAGAAGGCTTTTAGAGAATGAAGCTGCACAGGGCAGCTGCTGGAAGGTGCTTCCAGCCACACTGACCCAACCAACCCATCACAGAGCCCCAGCACCACCGTGCTGCTGCTCAAACCCCCCACAGCCACATTCCTGTCCCTCCTGCCCAGAAAAAAAGAAAAAAAAAGACTCCAAGCTCTGAGCACTAATGAGGCATTAAAGAAAGGATCTGGGCTCTCACTGCCCTTCCCAGCAGTTCCCAGTGAACGGGAGCAGGAGGCTGCACCCACATTGTTCCTGTAAACAAGGGGTTCACTTGTGGAGGCTGAGAGAGTCACCCTGCTCCTGCTGCAGCCCCTGCAACGGGATCCAAACACAGAACAAGGACCAGCTAACTTCGGGGGTGGACCAGTTAGCTAATGGCAATTATTCTTGGCAGGACCCAAACAATCCTGAAATAACAATGAGTTTAAGCATGTACAATACCCTTACAAAGAGCAAATCCACCAAAACAGTACTGGTGCTTTGTACAAGGATCTTAAGCTTTCCAATGATCCCTTTGCCAGTTTTCCAACACTGTTGACTGTTTTAATATAACCCAGATATATCCATATAGAAGAGTCTACCACTAAAATTTGCATGCTTCCAGTTAACCCGTTTAACTAAATATAATTACATAACAGCAACATGTAAGGAAGCTCTCAGAAAAAAAACCCTGAACTCAAACCATAGAAAATATAACTATTCCACTTTTCACTTCATTATGTACTCCTACAATAATTTATTTACTGTATCTTTAAACAGTGAGAAAACTTGTCAGATCACTACTGCAGAACAAAAATTCAGCAATTCACAACAGTTGCGAATCGTTAGCGCAGATTAAAATTCTTCTCGTGGTTTATAGCTTAGTGTTCAAGTGGAGATAATTTCTTCCAGAGAGAAACTCAGAAGACAGAATTCAAGAATTTTAAGAATATCATCCAATAACCAAATGCCACAGAAAGGTACAATGCTAATGACCAAAAGCAAACAGAGAAATCAATATCACAGAAGAAGCAGAATACGTACGGAGAAAGGAAAGAGTTCCCAGAGCTCCCTGTGACGCTGCTGAGAAACGTCTTCAAACAAGACAAGGAGGCCTCTGAATAAACTATCAGCTTTTGCTTCATAGTTGCTGATAAAATCCAAAATAAGGCTGCAAAAACATTAGCTTCTGCTGAAGCCTGCTTACTCACTACAAAGCGTCAAACACACCTTCTTCCCACACTTCAAACGCAGATGCTGCCTCCTAATGAAGCGCTTGCTGCAAGGGGGGAACACCGTTACACAAGAACAGGAGGCTATTTCTTGCTGCAGAAACATAACTGGGGTTTGACTCACAGAAAAGCAGCAGTGCCTGGGAGCTGAGGGTTGCAGCGAGAGAAACCATCCAAAAATAATTTGGCTGCTCAGGAGAAAAAAAAATAAATTCACAGGAAGCAACCTGAAGCATATGTCCCTTCTGAAAGGGGAATTTCCACCTATGGATTTATTTGGTTACATAAACACAAACCTTCTAATCTAGCCCAGCAATAAATCACTGCAAGGCACCGAATGGGAGCTGACAGTCAAACTGGAGCAGGTTAATATCTGTTCAGGCTGAGAAGCAACGCTCTGATTTTAGCAGCTTTCATAGCCTGAATACCCACTGCATCAGTGACTGGGAACATATTTGCATTCACACGCTGAAAAAGCACAGAACTTGTAAAACATATTTAGGAACTGGTGAGACATGATACATATATTGACTAATTCCGTAGGCCCTTGGAGAACATCCATCTTCAGGGGAATGCTATTCCTACCACCTGAGTAGTTCAACATCATTCTCCTTGGAAGTCAAATTCCTTGCTCTATGCTGTAAATTTTCAAAGATTAGTGCTGGAAGATCTTTACATTTCATCAAAGCCCAGTGGCAGCTGGCTACTGACTTCTCAGAACCTTTTGCTCCCAAACTGGAGAGGCAAGAAAACCAATCCTGCTGTTTACCATTGTGTGGCTCCATGCTGCTCCCCCTGCACACAGCGGATTCCTCAGTTCCCACACACCAGTACATTCTGGGTCGCAGTTGTGAAGGTCCCACAGACAAACTTTCCACAGCACTCCAAACTGAGCAGGGCTGTCAAAGCTGAACCATCCCCGTCAAGTGGATGCAGGAGCAGAGGCTGCTAGTGAGCACCATGCTGAAGAAACATCATTTATTCTGTTTAAAAACAAACAACAAAACAAATTAATCGTTCTAGTAGAGGAATTGTGAGGTTTTCATTCCTCTGCACTCTCAACACAGTTATCTAAACGTTACATTCCAGAAATGCACTTATCCTATAAATACAATTATTTTCATAATAGCTTTGTTAAGAGCACAACATGAATTAACAGAGGGGACAAACAATTTCTGCACTGCAGAAAGATCATGCTTCTAATTTTTCACCACCAAAGCTGCTCAGTCCTTGGGCAGAGGACGTGGGGGCGGGCAGGGGTCACAGCTGCAGTTGCAGATTCTCCACAAGCTGGTGTAAAGGCAGAGCATTGAAACCCTGCAGTGCAGCTGGAAAAATCCTAAATGCAACCTCAAAACACTTCTGATCCACCAAGACAACCACAGCTCTTGTAAGACTGTGAGAAACTGAAAAATCCTGATGTGGTTATTGAGATAATCCTCTGTAGGAAAGAACAGAGGGCAAAGAGAAACACACCAGCTCCTGTCCCCTCTGCCAGTCCTTTAGAGAACTCTCCTACCCTGGGAGCATCAGGCTTCAAACACATTCAGGGAGGCAAATCAGGCCCTTCAGAGCTCTCAAAGGTTGGCTTCTTCTGAACTGCCTGGCATAAGAGGCAGCAGAAAACTGCACAGCTCAGTCTCCCGAGGCATTTCCAACTCCTTCCCTCTTCCCAGCTGCACAGCCACCCTTTAACCTCTTCACAGAGGTTAAAACTGGGTGGGTTTGCAGTGTGTGTCCAACCAGCATCAGAGCTCCTTCGTTTTCTGCTTTCAGTTTCAGTCAGTGAACGCCTCTCAGATGTAACATGATGCCCCTCAACTGACTCTTACTGGTTCTTCTCATGTCTGGTGTGTGATGCTGAAGTTTTGATTTGAAGCTCTAACTCAGCAAAGCTCATAACTCACCTCCCACTTTGGCCAGCAAGGCCCAAGATCATCCCTAACCCTCCCTGAGCAGAGCTGGCTTCCTGAGTTGGGATCAAAGGCCAAGGAGAACATAAAAATGTGCTGATCCATCACCACTTTCCAGGCAGCTCCTCCCTCCTTACACTGTGTTGTAATCGCCACTAAACAACACCAAAAATCCCTGCATCCTACTTCAGTTGTTTCTAGGCAAACATTTGAATTTTAGGTGCACTCAGCTTCTGACAACCCTGACTTTCTGGTGCCTGGCAGAAGGAAACAAAACTCACACCCCTGTGCCCTGCAGTCTGGGCACTGGGTGCTGCAGGAGGCTGAGGTGGAGGTGGTCCCTAATCCCAGATCCAACCCACAAACTGGGGAATCCACTGTTGGTGGAAGATGGAATTCTGCCCTGGGATGTGCTGAGTTCCCTCCAGAGTCAGCTTCTCTCCTGGGCTGAGCTTCCTTTGGCCACATCTTCCAGTGCCATGGGTGCCATACCCCAGGCAGAGGTGTCAGGGAGGCTCTCACACCTCCCAAAAGCTGTCCAGGTTCTTAACTCTGACAGTGGAGGGGATGTGATGCTTCCAGCAGCTGCCTCCCCTGTGCCCTGGATGCACTGAGCAGCTCCAGTAAGAGCAAACACTTCCCCATGCACACACAGACCCACTGAATGTGGAGCAGATTCTGGTTTCTGAGGCATTTCCTTGCTCTGCAACAGGTACAAACCATGAGCACCCACAGCAACTGTACAAGAAACACCAGAGAGGGGTCAGCATGGACCACTGAGGCTTGAAAACCATCCCACTCCTGATTTTTAGCTCTCTACTCAACTTATTCCCCAGGCTCGTATTCCTTGTATAGGGTGAAAGAGAAAAAAAAACTTATAGGAAAAATAGTGGTGTGGTTTTGATAATCAGTTCCCTTTAACTGCAGGTAACTACATGCTGTAGCCATGTGTATTACTGCCACACAGTGCCCATGCATGCAGGATTTCTGTATTTAACAAAAAAAAAACCCTACAGAGCTTCACCTCAAGCAAGTTGTACACAACTGTAACACGAGCAAACACCATGTGTGGATTTGATTTAGGGAGAGGGAATCCATGTGCTCAGCAGAATCTCATTCAGAAGGAGATGCATCATGCAGAATACACCTGAACGCCTGTAAATGGGATTTACATCCCATTTCACACATTCCCAGCCCTGACAACTCCTACTGCCCCAGCACATCTGACCCTACCTGAGCCATCAGCTCCTCTGCACTTCACCAGCCCATCCAGGCTTACCCTGTGCGTGATGCCTAAAAGCAGCCAGGCCGCCAGACACAGCACAGTTTGCCCGAAATCGCTTCCCAGTTCACAAAAAAAAAACCCCAAACCCTGCCAAAACTTCAGTTCTTTGCCCAAACCACCTGTTGTTCCTGAGAATCCCACCTGGGGCTGGGCTCTGTGATGGGCATCGCGGCGGCTCTGAAAGGCCCGGGGAGCGCCGGGCTGGCTGCCGTCCCAGCGGGCGGGTGGCGGTGACCCTGGGGCTGCAGTGCCGGCACAGGGACCCCCGGGACCCGCATCCTTCCCTTCCTTCCCTGGGTGGGCAGCGAGCACCCAGCCAGCCCTCTCTCCCCCTCCCCGAGCGCTGCCCCCCGACCCGGGGGTCTCACAAGCCTTTCCGGACGCTTTTCAGCTGCCGGGCTGCGGCGTCCCCTCGGAGCGGGTCCCGGTGCTCCCGGGCGGGGCGGCCGCACTGCGCCCGCCAAGTTCCCTCCGAACTTTCATTTTCTTTTAAAAGAGCCGCGCGTTCCCCCTCGTTCTCCCCGCGAACCGCCCCGGCAGCCCCCCGAGCCGAGGGCAGGTGCCCGAGAAGCGGCGGCAGAGCCCCGGTACCTCCCGCGTCCCGGGCCCGCGGTCCCGGCGCTGCCGCCTCCTCCTCCGGTCCCGGCCCCGGCCCGGCGGCCAAGGGCGAGCTCCCGGCACGGCCCTCGCCTGCCCCCGAGGGCAGGGCCGGCCCGCAGCAGCAGGAGGATGGAGCTCCTTCCCCGGCCGCGACCCGCCCGCCCTCGCGCAGCCCCTCCGGCTCTGCGGATTTGAGGTTTTTTTAGGAAAAGCCAGCCTGGGAGTGGCGGTGGCCGGAGCAGGAGCCCTCCCGGCCCGGCCTTACCCTGACTTTGGAAGTTCCTTCCCCGGATCGCGGCGAGGTCGCTGCTGGCCGGAGGAGCAGGGCGAGGTTGCCCCCTCGCTTCGGAAGGAGTCGGTGTTGGTGAGCGCGGTCCTGCCCCGGCACCCACCCGTTCCTCTCCAGAGCCTCTCTCAGCCCGCGATCGCTCCCTGTCCCCCACCCATCGGCCCTACTAAGAAAAGGCCTTTTCTGCGCGCCTTTTGCTTTGCTATTCATAGGGATTCTGTAAATTAAACACAGAGGATGTTTTTCCTTCCCTGGCCTGTCCCTAGTCATGGGTCACTGGTGGTCATTTGAGGATGGAAAAAGCCGCGTGCGTTCGCAGAACGGCTGCGGCAGCCCGAGGTTTGCCTGGGCTGCTCCTTGGGTGTGGTTATGGAGGCTGAGATGGGTCTCTGGTGCTTTCACCTGAGTTCAGGTGCCCATCAATGTCTGTAGCTGCAGCCGTAGATAGGGAGCAAGAACATACCAATACTTTTAACACAGCTTTAAAAATTACGTTTTTAGCACCCTTTCCACATCCCACCCAGCCTGCTGCCTTTTAAGTCTCTCAGCCCAGCTCATACCCAGACCTTTCCTACACCTTTTTCAGCACAATTGTTTGAAAATACACTCAAAGAATTTTTTTTCCTTTATTATGATAGAGCCTCTCATTTCCTTTGGCAATAATGTACCCACATATTCAAGCTAATTTTTTCCCTTTTTTCCCCTCCCCAAACCTCATCCCACTCTTCCTTATGTCTCCATTGATTATGTCACTCACAGTAATGCTTTTGTGCCTTTGTGTCTCCAGCCTTCCCCTTTCTGGAGTCTGAAAGCTTCTGAGTGATGCTGTTAGCAAGTGGAAAATTGAAGGAGTTTGGCTTGGCCTGTGTAGGGAGCTGATAGGAATTTCTCACACATCAGATGGGAAGACAGTTAAAAGACAATGGAATATTCTCGCTCTCTATCTACATTGCAGATGAGAGAAATAAACCAGGAATGGGAACACATTTAGCAGAGCTCTGCTAGTGGTGGATGTGTCTCCAGGGGTTTAGGAAGCAGCCAGACCAAGGCAGGAAGCCCAATCTGGCTGCACGAGCCACGGTGTCTTGGAGCATTTCATTTTGAGACTCACCTCAGAAGGAAAAGAGGATCCATCCAACTCTGTGCTTGCCCCTGCCAGCTGCAGCTCTGCTCTCCTCCCTCTGCTTACAGTAAATGACACAACACCAGCTTTTATGTGGAGAGCACTGACCACACTTAGCACTTCACTCTTTTAAAATAGGCCAATTCTTCACAAATTGCAGAAATTAATCCAAGTGCAGATTCCCTCACAGTGCCCCAGTGAGATACTGACTCCCCAGCCACATCCATTTCACAAAGTTAAACATTTATTAGGAACAAGAACTATTACAAAAAAGATATCCATAGTCTAAATATATACATGTGGTTTAAACATAGCATTTTCATGTACCTTTAGCTATAAAAATACATTAGATTAACTGTATCCTAATTTATAAATATAGTTCTTTTCTTTTAAAAAAACAACTAGTATTTCATATGAAAGCCTTACTGTGCAATGAAAGAATATATATACCCTCTAAGGGGTTACTTTAAAGTTAGTGTCTAGTGTTATATAACTTAGAAAATTCAGTGTGTAGAGTCAAACCCTGATTTATACAAGAAGAGATACATTGACTTTTTAAACACTTGATAAGGGGGAAAAAAGTGAAATATATATCGTACATATAAAGTCATAAGAGTAGCATTTTAAGAATCTCAGATTATTTCAGTTTCCACCACTGTTTATCAAAAATACAGAGATACATCAGGATAACCAGCCTTTTACTGTTTGCCTCACCTCCCTACTGTCTGGCTGCAGCCCGAGAAAACCCTCAGGTAGGCAAGAGTAAAATGTTTGTCTGAGAAGATGTTTGCACTCTTAAGTGTTTTACAAAAATAGAAGCTTATTTACAATGATCCCATTTGGCCTTTCATGGGGAAGGGAGGACATTTTCACCACTGGATGGGGAGATTTACCTGTCTCACAGCCCATGGGAGGACAGGCACCTAGTTACACTGGTGGAGGTATGTCATGTCAGAAGTTAAGTGGTGTTGAAGTGCAATTTCAACATTCACCAACTAATAAGGAAGTTTAGGCTCATGCAAACTTTTTCCTTACTTATTGCCACCCACCTTCCTTCCTCCTCCAAAAAAAGCTCCACTCATGCAACAGAATTTGTTACTGTCTGAGTGTATCTGTGAGCAAGGGAAGGTAGTGCTTAAAAGCTGGCTTGCAGCAAAGAGAGGTTAGACCTGCATTTCTGCTCCAAGCTCTGACATCTGGAACACTCCTGGCAGCAATCCTTATCAGTGCTCCCTGGAGATCTGCTGATAAACCACAAAGAACCTCGATGGGTTTGTTCTCAGAGGACAATCCCAGTGGGATCAGCTGAACTTCCTAACAAGCTGTCACCACTAACTCCTGCACACCCACAGCTCCTGCAGGCAAGGGACTGGCTGTGCCTTTGCCAGGGCTCTCCAGCAGAGTCAGGAGGAGGGGAAGGGAAAGCAGTGAACCCAGGAACTGCAGACAGCGTGTGGCTTGTCATTAATCTCATCACAACATCTGGGCATACAAAGAACTTACTGCAGGAGGTGCTAAGGCATGAACTTGGTGTGACAGCCACTCCCTGGAAAGCTGTGAGCAAGGGACAATCCCAGGCAGTTGTTTTCTCAGTGAAGGATCAGCTGCTCCGTGCTGACCACGAGATGACAGCACTCACAGGGACAATGACTGCAAAGTGCTGCCACACTGAAGTCCAGCCACAGCTTATTCCTTGGTGACTGGCTTGTACACCCACATCTTTAGCACTCAGGGTGTGCTTGGGAGCACCTCCCTTTTCATACTGCACTTCCAGAAATGTATTTTAAGCTACATTCATACAGGATAAAGAAACAGTGAGAAGAGCTTGTAAGTTTTACTCTCAGAATAATAACCCTGGCTCAAAAAACAAAGCGATGTTCACAAAGCCTGAAAGCTGCAGAGAAAGAGAGAGCAGGACAGCTTCCTGCAGCTCTTCTGCTCCCTCCCCCAGATCAGAAGGACTGGTGTGGGATGTTTGCTGTGGGATGTTTGCTGTGGGGTATCTACCATGCTACATGCTCAGCATCCAAGTCGGTGTCACCATGATAAGTGCAGTGCAAAATCCTCTTGAGAAAAGTGCTGTAGTGAAGGTTTGAGATACAACTGTGACTCACTGGGAGCCAGAAGGGTCAGCAAGTCAGGAACTTGCATTTGCAGCATGTGTAGTGTGTGCACACCCAAACATCAGGTTCCAAGGACAACTGAAAGTCTGGCTCTGTTGGGTGAAATGCTGGCCCCAAAGGAGTCCTCTAGGAAACTCCCACAAATCTCATTCAGGGCTAGAATATCACCAGCATGCAGAATGCACATATCTTTAGAGAGACCAAGATAGCTCTTTCAAAGAGAATTTCCTTACAGATCCTTCCATGAAAGCTTGCACTCCCATTCCAAACTCCAGCTGCAATCTTCACACAAACTCCACCAACTCCAGTCAAGTTGTACTAACCCTACCAACCACTCGAGTCCATCTATGCCAAGGGAAAGCCAAGTGCCCCTGAAGGTATTTGCCAGCACCAGGGATGGTACCAGCAGTCTCTCTCACATGCCAGCAGTGTCCACATCCTGCAGGGGTACAGTTTGGAAGCAGATGTGCTGCCAGCACTGACTGAGCAGTGTTTGAGCCACAGGGAGCAGGCAGATGTGCAGCCAGGGACTTGCACAGTACAAGAGGGTACTGCCAGTAGAGTCAGGTAAATCAGTTTTTGAAGAGCCAGTTGACAAAGTGGAGTCCAGCAGATTCAGTGTTTCTAGAGGAATAAAGACAGGTGTTTCCATTTTCCTTCCTACCCCTCCCCTCCCCCTTGCTCTGAACACGTTCCCCATGTGTCACATTCAGAGTGTCAGCATTTTAGGCCTCCTGTTTTCATGGACTCTTCTGGGAGAGTTTAATGGTGACTGTTTTCACTTCAGTATATTCTGCCAAAGCATATTCACCACTGCAAAAGAAGAGAGAGCAGGGAAAGGGACAAACAATTGTAGCATGTTAATATGTATTTCCCTAAAGGGAGAGCTCTGTACATATGCATTTTAACAGCTGCTGTAGGTGACATCAGGTCAGTAAAACCAGATCTGAACAACTTACACCAGCTACCCATTTGTCCCACCATTTCTAATAACCACCAAGTACATACAATTACACTCTTATGAAAGAAACCTGGAGTGTTTCTGGTCACTGTAACCCACAAGGTGACACCTGTGACTCAGCCTGGTGGAAACTGAGTGCTGCTGTGAGAAACCACAGAAGAGACAGCCATGTACACACAGTTATTGATGCTTAGACAGCAATTAAAGTTATTTTTTTCACCACAAGAAAGCTTCTATCTACAAGGTACTGTATCACCAGGAGGGTACAGTTGCTCTAGAAATGCATACTGATGACAGAGCCCACCACTGCATTCTGCCTTGGTTGGTGGAAACTGGCTCTATTCCCATGCCTTGCCCATGGGATAAACCTCTGCCATCCTTTAATTAGCCAGGCAGTCAGGCAAGGTAAACCATAGCATCTCAATATATATCTGTGTCCCATTTGAGGATTCATTTATTTGCTGTGCTTAGCAAGTGAGGCATCTGAATGTCTCGGAGCAGCAGATGCACCAAACAGTTACTGGAAATGGTTCCTGGAATTAAATGTGGCTTGTGAGAGAAAAGGTGCATGAGACTCCTCTGAAGAGCCTGCTGAATGGTGCAACAAAGTCTGCCTCTCTCCTACACAAGAGGAAAATTAGAATTTAAGACAATGTCTCAGCTCTGCCTCTAACTCATGGGGTGACTTTGGTTTAAAAGTTTCAGCTTTAATAACTATTTAGAGCTGAAATTTCTGGTAGGCCCGTTGCAACAGAAGAGGGACAGAGGGTTCTTCTGTGATTTAGTAGCCAGCTTGGAAGGTGGGATGTAGAATGATTCTGGAGATCATTCCTTCCCAGCACAAGAGGCCAAACAAGGAGCAAGGACAGCAGCCAAGGGAGGCCCAGACATCCCCATGGAAAGATGGAGCAGGTTTGGGGTGGATACCAATGCCCCAGCCATGGTGCCACACTTCTCCCTTCATCTAAAAATCTAACTAGTATGGAAAAACGCTTCCAAATGGACTTGAGTGAACTGGAGTTATTAAAAGCTCATAAAGCAGATGAAGGTGCTCCTGAAGGAGTGTTTACATCCACGCTGTGCTGGCTTAGCACCTCCCTGTGCAGTATGCTGCAAGCCTGATTAAACTTTAAAAGCAAATTCAACAGTGTTTTCACAGTCACAAATGTTATTGCATTCACAGCCCACACAGACACAAAATATTGAGCAAAACTTACAGTTCTCTGCCATTGCCTGACATTTTAAAGCCACCAAAAGGAGCCTGTGCATAGAGAGCATTGTAACAGTTGATCCTACAATAAAAACATCAATTTTAAACAGACAATTCAATACCAAGGAAAAGCAAGATGATGACAACAGCAACAATACCAAAAAAAGGCTGAAATATCTCAGTTTTCTCTTTTATACAATTCAGTCACTTGAGAAATCAGATTTTAGCAATAAAATCTTCTTTTTCTGCAGAAACAGAAAACATCTGACTAGTTCTCAGTCTGACCTACATCTCACTTCATATCCTCTAATGGCAAAGAAATTCATGCTTGAGCTAGAATTCATGCCTAGCTTATTAAGCTTATTCCCTAGCTTATTAAGCACATTCAGAAATGAACATGTTTACTCAGAAAGCTGAATAAACACTCACAACCAGGCCCCAGCATCCGCTTCCAGGTATAGAAAATACTTGGACTGTATTAGACAATTGTGTCAGAGTAAAATGAAAGGATTAGGCCCATTTCTATGGGCACTTGGCAGAAACATCTAATGCAGACACTTCCCCAGCATCTCAGTAGGATCAAATGACTGAAGGTCACACAGCACAGGTAGGACTTGTGCTGTAGGTCTGCACCTTCATGTGTGTTCAGCACATGTATCCTTCAAAGCCCAACATCCCATTTTTTATGTAAATATTTGAGGCAGATTCTTCTGGTGCCAACTCTTGAAATTAATCCTCACTATATTTCAAATCAGCCATCACATCAACTTCTTGTCTTGAGTAGGAAAAAAATCAGGATTCCATTAAAACGATTCTAATATAAAATAAGAAATTTTGTAAGCAAAAATCGCTGCTTTTCTTTGTGACAGTGGTGTGTTGCCATCTACTGTCCAGACGGGTTTGTGCAGCAAAGTCCCCTCTGGTGCTGCCTCAAGATCATGAGAATTGCTTTTTGCTATATACAGAATTTTGGAGGGCATCATGTCTGGTGCAACTTACTGCAACTCCCACATTTCCAGAGTTTTCCAGACAAAGAATTGAAGAAGAATTGAATCCAGAAGAATTGAAGAAGAATTGAATCCAGACATGGATTGAAGGGAAAACCCGTCCATTTATTGACACACTGTCTGGGCTTCACCACTTTATTTTGAGGAATTCTAAGCAGAATATCAAGGATTAAGCAGGCTACTCATGCAGCACTTGCAGAATCACAGAAACTGAGCTGGGAGGGACCCACGAGGGCCGAGTCCACTCTTGAGTGAATGGTGCACGTGGGGACAGAGCCTGGTGTTGTTAGCACCACGCTCTGACCAACATGACTGAAAGTCATAAATCCCTCTCCCCTCCCAGGAAACAAAGGCCCAGCCCACCCTCTGTTCCCAGCCTGCTCACCAGACTGTTCCTGACTGCAGAGCTGAAGCCAGGGTTAGGGCTCTGTCCAGGTTCTTGGTGAACACTGCGGCCGTCAGTCCATACTCGGTGCTGTTGGCTCTTCTTATCACCTCTTCTATACTCTTGAACTTCATAATTGGCTGAACTGGCCCAAAAATCTGCACATATCAATTAAACTTTAGTACAGGAAAGCCTTTGCTAATCATGGTAATTCTGAAGTAATTGGAATCAGATGCTTTGTTTGGATAATATACGGAAAATGTTATATCGTAGCATTTTTAGAGTCACTGATAGAGTCTCTTAAAAATGACTAATTAAACTTCAAAGGAAGCACAGTGATGTGCTATAGTAGTTATTACATGTTAAAATCCAACAACTAATGGATCATCTATAACAATCAAAATAAGCAGAGTTACATCTGGACAAGTTACAGATGATTCATCCTTACTCCATTTACAACTCTCCTTTTGAACTCTGAGGCTGAGTGTACTCATGTAGCAATTAATTCACTTCAGGACTGCAAGTTTTCTTCTCTGCTTTTAACTCTGATTTTGTCACTGTATGCATTTTATTTGCATGCAGTGCATTTACTACATCTGTGTTTGACCACAAGTTTGGCTTCCCAGGTTGCCAGCACAAAGGCAACAGGCAAACACAAAGCTTCCCAAATTTTGGGATGGAGTCTCTCATCGGGTACAGTATCAAAGGTGGGGGCCCTTTCTCGGTCTGCAGAGTCCCACAGCACAATAAACCCCACTGAAGGTGAGATACAGACTTATTTGGGCCAATTTTAGGCTCATACAGGGGTTTCTAAATGTCTTTGTTTTGGGCTATCCAGGTACTTAACTGGAGCCTCACTCCCAGGCAAAGGGTGAACGTGCCTTTGCAACAAAACTGCCAATGAATGAAACTGGATGAGCTTCGTGAATCATGGCTTGGGATTTGGAGTCAGTTCATTAAGAAAAGGCCTGTCATGGGATTTTCAGCTCTTTTTCTCTCTATTTTTAGAATGTAACTCATGCCCTGACTGACTGATATCTTTCCCAGGTTCCTTAGAGATTCTGTGGCAGATCTGAGACATTTAAACATCTTGCCAGGAGTGAGCAGCAAGCAGCTCCATAAAAAGCACTAGGCTAAACTATAAAATACAAATGCCAGTTAGACTTTGGCAACTACTTATTTTCCATTGGGGAACATGATGAAAAGTAGATTAACTTCTATTTCAAAGGAATATCACAGGATCTAATCACATGCAGCTTGTTCAACATTTCTGCATATGAATAATGAAAGCCAGAGTATTAGATCTGCACTTTGCTGGCTTTGACCATGTTTTCATATAGGAAAGAAATAGTCAGGCTCAGGGGATTTTGCCATGAGAATGGAATCTGGGATTATTTCATGCTAAGGCTACTTCAGAGAACTTCTTCAGTGGCCTTTCCTTTGCTCCTCACCAGCTTCAGGCCCCAGAGTTCTACAACTACAAAAGCAACTCCTTCTTTACAAAGTAGCGGAGCAAGAACACACATTACAGTGTCCTCTGTCCCTGGGAATTACAGTGTGTGCCACAGCTGACCAGTTTCAAGTGCACTCCATAGTTGGTGTGTAAGAGCACACAGTGCACACACCCACCCCTCTGCAGAGAGTGGGGGAGCTTAACCCTGCCTTAGAAAACATTCAAGATTCAGGGCAAAGAATTGCTCCAGCCTGCCACAGTGTCAGTTGTTTTGACTCAGTTATTTATGTTTAAAATTAAGGAGTCAGGCAGAACCCAGTCCATCACCATTCCTTCTTATTCTGAAGCAGCATTTATCTATGGCAGGTAAGGCATGTGCTTGTATTTTGCATTATATCAAGTTTTCCTGAAATGAACCCCAAAAGCTTTAGGGTTTTACCTACTATGTTTTTATCTGGGTTTGTTATTGTCCCATGAGTACACTCATAGGGCTACTTCCCTTTTGGAAAATGAAACAAAATGAGGGAAAGCAGCAAGGCATTGGGAAGGGCCAGCAAGCAGACACCTTTAAATTGCACAAAAATTGCTGCTAAAATATTGGTTTTCTGCTCTCCCTCTTCTCCTCTCTCAATTCTCCCCAACATGCACACACACTCCAAACTGTAGCTCACCTTGTAGATACCTCATCAGTAGAACAGATTTCAGTATTAGGCAGATTTTAGGACATTGAAATAAGTGAAACTTCTATTTTCCTCTCAGGCTTTCTCTTCAAACCACAACCATCTATCTTTCTTTCCCATGGACAGTGGTAAATGCATATAAAATTCAGGTGATTTGTACTGTACCTCTTCTTTGGCAATTCTCATGTTGTCAGTGACCTCTGAAAACACAGTGGGTTTTATAAACAGGCCTCTGTCTTCAATGGCAAGACCCCCACACTCCAGCTTAGCCCCTTCTTTCTTCCCACTTTCTATCAGCTCCAGGATTTTATCAAACTGTTTTTGGTCAATCTGTTAGACACAAAAGGAAAAGAAACAGACAGCAGCAGCTTTATCATCATGGTTCCAGAGAGGAGTCATGGAATGTGGCCCAGGGGCATTTTTGCAGGGCACAGTCAAACCAGGCCAGCTTACAGCTCAGTTTAGGATGTGGCAGTCAGGCAATGAGCAGGGGGAAAGACAGGACATGGGCAGAGCCCTGAGCCACAGAAAACAGTAGGTGAAGTTATATGTGATAACTTAATGTGATCTGATATTTTGCTGCCACATGGAAGGGCCTTCCCACTTTCCCTGTCTGTGTTCTGGATATTTGCTTCCATAGCTCACCTCACCCAAGCCTGGGGTTTGCTGACCTTTTCCAAGCACTGATTTATCTCAGTAGCAGTATGAGAACAGGGTTTTGCTGGACTAGCAACCTCAGCAAGGGACAGCTCAGCAAGGGATCTGACCAGCAGCAGAATCAGTGCAAGGGAGGGAGGACCAGGGTATATGAACTATTAACTCCTGCACTGTGCAGCTGTCTGACCCCACCTGGAAGAACCCAGCAAGCTCTGTCTCCATCTCCTTCCACACTTCCACTACAAGAACAGCCTCAAAGATAAGCCCTGTTGGTGGGGTGACTTCAGAACCACTGCTGCACCATCTTAGGGACTGGTAAAATCCTGCATTTTTGGTTCTCTGCAGTGGGAGCCACGTCCTCACTTTTAACTACTGACCTTGTCTAACTCCTCACCCCCACCTAAATATGGAGTAAATCTCAAATAGGGAGTGCTGCTGTTCTAGCCTTTAACTAGAGATTTCTGTAGGGGTGGGGAAAGGCCAGTCCAGTCACAGGAGCCTGAAGCTGCACAGCTGCACTGACACTTGGAGAACACATCATGTACTCCACAAGCACAGTGTGTCCTGTGCTGGCAAGAGGTGCAGGAGCCCACAGCACTTCCAGTCACTGCTGATCCTTCTCCATGCTCCATGTGCAGCAGGGGGCTGGAGTACTGCAGGTTTCAAACAAACAGACCTGGCTCTTGCCATGATGTGTACTTAAGCAATGTGCTTAAGCTGTCCTCATCACAGCATGCTGGAGATAGTAAAAGACTTATGGTGATGTTTTTAAAAAGTAAAACTAACAAAAAGCTCAACAAATTTATTGAAGTGGTTAAATAAAAGACTCCACCCACCGGTACAAGGTGTCCTGGAAGCCTGGGGCTTATTCTGATTGCCAGGTATCTCCAGATGCTTGTACTGGCTCAATCCCCCTCCCTAGGCATCTGGTTTTATTTCAGCAGGGCCAGTTGCCAGTTGGGACTGTTTACACGGAGTGTTCCACACTTGACTCCTCCAGATTACAGACTATATCCTGTCCCTAGTTAATCCTGACCACACACAATCCAAGTTTTCATGCTTTTAGACAAATATCAAAGCTGCAGGAGGGTGTCCTTGGGGTACTTCTGGTACACAGTGCAAACAGAGAGCAGCACATCTCCTGCCACACAGATGTGTGTGTGTCACATGCACAGTGGACAGGTTGTTCCAAGTGCTCTTGTTCTCTCATGTGTTCAGGTGCTACCCAAGGACATAATTCATGCTACTGGCCTGAGGAAATGTGTGCCCTCATGTAGGATACAGTGTCACACAGTGAGTTTGGCAGGTGTCATACACATTGTCTATTTGTCTGGTTGCTTAGTCGCCAAGTGTAAATAATTTGAAAATATCTGCAAGTGCTTTCCATCCTGGCATGTCTGTGATCCAGACCAATCCAGTCCATCCACTTCACATCACAGAAAACAAAACAAGGATATTTATACAGCTGTAACTTGTTGCAAGGCAAACTACAGTTAGATGAAAAGACACTGGGGAAAGAAAACATTTGTAAAAATGACATGCAAGGGTGGAACTGTTTGTCATTGTAACTAGAGCTTGCAAGGCTTGTTTAAATTCTGTCCCCTACTCCACTATTATTTATGGTTCAAGCATTGAATTCTATTAAAAACACATGATCTGGTAAAACAAATTCTACTATTTGTTCATCTAATTCAATAGAGAAGGCAGCTTCTAAGGATCGCTGCAATGCTAAAAATCTGGGAACCCCCAAATCTTCATCTCTTGCTTCATTTCAGTCAAGACCACAAGGAGAATTTTTTCCATACCCAAACCTGGTGTTTGTAATCCTACAAAACAGCCCACAACTGGGTCCAACAGGCTATTGGACACAACCCTTTTTACTTACATGTTTTACCTTCACAATTTAATCCTAAAGTGCATGTCTACAGTCTAAGGAAAATATTCACCATCTTACAAATCAAATGCTATGTTTTGGGCTGAATAACTACTGGTAGCAAGTGCCATGATCAGTACTTATTTTATTCCTCTAGATGATGTCTTACAGTCCACAAATCCCAGTATTTGAGGTTCTAAAATAACATAACTAGTCTAGTCTCGTTCTAATCTAATCCCTGTTCTAGTCCACCAGGATGTCAGTCTCATCTAATGCAGTTTGCTGTTCACACTTGTATCATGCACTGGTTAACCAGTTTGCCATCTGTGCAGATTTACTTTATTGCTTCCTGTGATCCAGCTCCCAGGAATCCAAAGTTAAAAGCTGCATTTGAGGTTGGCACTCTGTTCAAACACTTTGCTCCTGATCACCCCTCAGGTTTCTTGTGGTGTCCTTTGAATTCCAGCCAGTCAGCACTGCCAGACACATGTGAGTTTTGGAGAAGTCTCATCAGAAGCATGCCTCATTTCTGTCTAAATTTAATACTGTTTAAAGTTGACCTAATTTTAATCAGAGCAGTACAGTTTATATCAGCATAACCCAATACTGCAGCTGACACAGTCTTTTCCCCACTTCCATGCCACGAGCATCCCTGCCAGTGAACAGTAATCCACATCAGGGGACTGACCCAAGTGAAACCTTTCTTCCTCACTTCCAGAAAGGCTGGATTAGACCTGAACCAGCCAGTTCCCCAAGCTAGTGCAGTGCAACGTAGGAACAAACAGCTGCACATGGGACCACTTTTCCAGGACTACCTTACATCACCTTCAGGTTCTTGTGGAACAGGATTGTCATCACCTACAGCTGATGCAGCACCAAGAATATCAGGGGCTACAACCACTGCCAGCCTAAAGGGTGGCTCCAACCCCTTCCCACTGTTGCCTTCTAAGCCAGTGACCATCCCAGAATGGGATCTATGCAGCACTGTTGCAATGCTGCTGTGTATGTTCACCCTGACCCACACAAAAGGAGAATGAAAGCAACAGGCTGGATCTCTGAAGCATCTGATGGGGAGAGATGAAGAAGAGGAAGACAAATTATTTTTCCTGGTGATTCCTCCCTTATCCACCAGTTCAAGATAAAAAAACCCTCAGAGTCGAGCAGGTTACTTCAGGAACAAGGGGAAAAAAATTGATCTGGAAGCTTCACATTTGAAGAGTAACTTGTGGGCAGGTGTGAATCTTTGCTACTTTTAGAGATATTTTAAGTCCTTGTGACACCGCATCATTTTTCCCCTCTGCTTAAGTTTCAGTGTATGCCCACAGCACAGGCTCCACAGAGTGAGGAACCATAGCTGCAGAGGAAGTGGTTGTTCCTTCGAACTGGCAACCACATAAAAACTTTGGGATTGAGAGTTTCCTCCCACTCCCTCAACACCTTCCCATCGTGGCCTTGACAGTTGCATGCACAGAAGTTCAGGTGTGTGTGGGTGTGCTCTCTCTCCTACAAGTGTAACAGGTAAGACAGAGCAGGGAAAGAGGACAGATGGGCCATATTTAAAATCTGACCAGACACTGCCATTCCAATTTACTGTTACCCTTAATTAGAGCTCTGTATGCAAAGGGTCTCCCTTAAGGCAGAGCAGTGATCCCAGAGGATGGGGCTGTGCCATAGTGCACCCTGGAAGGGCCCTGACAGCCTGGCAAGAGCTGGGAACATGGATGGACTGAAACAAGCAGTCCAGTTCTACATGTCCCAATCACTGCAGAGTTTCACCCTGTAAAACCTCACAACTACTCCCCCCATGGATTCAGAGGCTGTTCTCATGAAACCAGCAGTCTGCCAGAGCAGCCAGGTGAACATGGTCCTCAGGACACTCCCTGTAAGTGCAGCCACAAGGTTTAGGATGATGTTATATTAAAACCCCAACAAAACCCAAACAACAAACCAACCCCAAAGGCTGGCAGCTCTTAACAAAAGGTAAGAGCAGACCTTGAAATAGTTTGAGGGTCAGCTCATCTCTGCTGGAGCAAGTCTCCCATGGGATAATTTTCCTGAGTGCTGAGCAGTTTGAAATCTCTTTCCAGGCAAGTAACAGGGCTAGATGTAGGCTCAGCATGAGGAGGGGATGTACATCATCTTATCCCCCAAGCATGAGGACAAGCACTGAGGTTTTGCCATCATGAATCATGTGGAGATTCAGATCCAGATAAGGAGAGGCAGATGTCCTCAGAGCCACCCCTTCTCTGAGGGATCCTACACAGCATCAAGGAAGAAAAACCCACAGTGCAGTACTGAGCAAAAAGGCCTTGGTTATAGATTTCTGGGAATCTTGCTTTATTTTGGGTAGCAAACAGTGGGCCTGTTAGAAGATCTGACCTAAGGATCATCTTCCCCCAGAGTTCTCCAGCACAACTCAGATTGCCTCAAAAGGAAAAACTAAGAGGAAGGCTCTGGAAGTATTGAGGAGGCTGGTCCTGACAGCAGTTTGGCATGGTTCTTCCTCCTAATTCAGCTGAAACTTCTCCAAAGGATCAGAAAGGGAGCAGAGGAGGAGAGGGAAAGTGAGGACTCAGGAGTCTCTGGGCTCTAACTACTTGTCATCACCCACACAGCCAAGGAGCTGAATAGCCATTTAGCTGCACTCTTGTGCACAGAGCTATGGCTCACTGCAACATGCTTTGTGTTACTGTACCAGGGAGACAGCCCCTTCCATAAAGCTGGATAAGAACTGAATTAAATACATTTGTGTTTGTAAAAAAATTACAACATAACATTTCAACAGTTGTGATTAATTGATATTTAAAATAGAGAGGAAAAATAAAGCCACGATACATTACTCACCCCTCGGCACTTCTGCTGGGACCGTATTCGTAAGGATAATATTTACACAAGGAAAATTAAACAAAACCACAACCAAAAACCAAACAACAACTGCTCTCAGCCACACAGTTACCTGGGGCCCTTGCTCAGTTCTGGCATCAAAGGGGTCTCCAACCAGTCTCTTCTTGGCAAACTCCACGCTGCGCTTGACAAACTCGGGGTAGATCTGCTCCTCCACAAAGACGCGCGAGGCGGCCGTGCAGCACTGCCCCTGGTTGAAGAACACGCCTTGGTGGGCACATTCCACTGCCAAGTCCACTGCAAGATGACCCAGGAGGGAAAAGTGTTACCACATGCACAGTCTCAGCATTCCAGTGCTTCCAGACTTGTTTTTTTCCTTTCTCTTTGGAAAACCTCCTGAAAAAATTGCTGACAATGGTCCACACCCATTGAAGGCACTCACAGGGCCTCATACTGCCCCCAAACCAGATCTTTTATTGTATCCACCCCCCTTCCTGCCTTTTGTGTTGAGGTCTAGTTTGCCATAGTTCCTGACACTTTCTTCTGTGAGGACTCACTGAAAGCAGTGACCAGTTTTCCTTGCTGTGGGAATTCAAATGTGGATTCCTCAATACCATGCATTGGTTCCTAAAGGCAAGTTTCAGTAGTGATTGTTCAAAAAACAGCATGCCAGCTTTGGCCAGGCCCTTGCAATGCTCACTATTAGCAGCTGGCACAAATACCACAGACTTTCAATCTCTGCTGTGCTTTGCAGGAAGGTTAAGAGGATTTTCCTGAAGACAAAGACGATTTTCCAACCATTTTGGGGATCACAGGTTACAGATATCCCCTAGTACGACTCACTCATGTAACAAAACCACAATGAAACATGTAAAATGAGCCCTGCAGAGCTCCAGGATAGAGGTGAAGGCTGAATTAGATCAGGTCCTACACAATTCTCCTGTCATAGGAACACATGCAGAGGAGCTGCTTTCCAGAAAACTGCTTTCCCCCATGCTAGGCTCAGGCTCTGCAGCACTGCCAACCAAACAGAAAGCCCACAATCAGCAGAAACAGACAAATATAAGATTTATCTGCAACTGCAGCCATGCCCAGGGAAGGCAGCACGGGCTGTGGGAAGGATCTCTGAGCAAGTAAAGAGCTCCAGCGTTGCAGAACTGTGTCCTGCTCTCACACAGGGGTTTCCTCCAGCCTTTGGGGTGCCTGTGGTGGCAAACACCAGCCCTGTGAGCTGCCAGAGGACAGCAGAGACACACAACCCCCAGCACATCAAGCCTCTTACAGCAAATACAGTCCATACTCACAGTCTGCATCTGCACACACAATGCAGGGGTTTTTCCCTCCCAGCTCTAACGTCACCCGTTTGAGGTTGCTTTTAGAAGCAGCTTCTTTGATCAGTTTTCCAACCTGTAGCAGTGAGACACAAAGAGGACATGGGTTGTTTCCCCTAAAAACCTCAACTCAGTGTGTCAAGAGTGATTCTAACAAGGGTGGAAGAGCCTGGTGGGTGAAGAAGGTAGAGGACAGGCGGAATGCTCTGAAATGGTTTGAATTTCCTACTACTGTGATGTGTTTGGGTCTAAACCAGCCCCAGAATTAAGGTTTGGTTTAGGCAGGTCTGAAAGGACAAGCTTTGTGTGAGAGCTACAGGATCTGTATCCTGAAAGAAAGGATTTACTCTGCTTTCAGAATCTAGTAATCTAATTTCGTTAGAAACAGTATGAATTAAAACTATTTGGGACCTTTAGGGAAGGTTAATTTCTCAAGAGTGACCTAATATTTGAATTTTCTCATATTATAACTGGTTTTGTTGTGTTTTAGCTTTGCACATGGAAACCTTAACTTTATTTCTGCCTAAAAATACTGTTGCCCTGGAGTGGAACTGTGAGCAAGGAACACATGGGGAAGCTGGCTGGCAATTACAGGTCTGCATTTCTCATGGTTTGCCCTTGTAACTCGAGCATGACTGCTGAACTCAGGAGTACAGATCACCTCTAGTCACTCAGAGTTTAGGCCTAGAGACAGCAGAAATAAGTGGTGCATCGTGGCTTTGCAAGAGGCATTACTACAAGCTGTCTGACCAAAGAGAAGTAAGTTAATAACCTAAGAAGAGAGATCTATATGGGAAAATTCTCGTGGAGTTTAAGATCAGTATTTCCAGGCTGGCACTGAGCCCAAGCTGGGGCTTAAAAACTAAGTCAAAATATATTTTGAATTAGCTCTGCTTCCTGGCTCAGAAACAGTAGCATTGTGCTGCAAATACTGCAGAGATGCAGCTGAACTCACAGATGGGTGGAGGGGGAAGAAAACACTTCTAAATTACACATGCATTAGCAAAGGATCTGTCTCCCTTGGTGTTTCCAGCACACCCATGGATTAGGAGACAAGCACAATGTCTACAGGAGTTTTTTGCCTACAGGCTCCAGCAGCTGAGATTTTCCCTCTGCCACTAATCCAGTGGATACTCCTTTTTCATTAAAAACCCAAACAGATCCATGTGGGCTGGATGAGTCTATAAGCTCTATTGTTTTCACACAGCTAATGTCTCATCTGGGCTAAAAGTTTCTGATCTGGGATTTGGAGAGAAGCATGTAACTGAGTAAACTCCGAGATTAGACCAACTATCAAGAGAGTAAAAGATCACTGGGAACTTTTACTTTTTTGTGTTCTGTTTGTTCCCATGATCTCTGTACAGAAATACAGGCTTAACACACCTTTTCCTATGGGATAAGGACAGCATTTAGGATGTACACAAAGCCACTAGATGGTAGTGTTGGTAAATGCTGCAGCTCTTCAGTGTTTAGTTACCTTTACCGACCAAGAACACCTTCCAAGGTAATTTGTCATCATTATACATTCACATCACACTCTGCAATTATGAGGGCAGACATAAGAATGCATGAATTCAGCAAAAGCCCAACAAGAATAATGTTCCTCAAAGAATTAAAAGACTGTGTTTGCCTCAACTGCCCCCACTGGTGTGAGCATTTCCATTCTCTGGACACTGCCTCTCTTCCCGGGGTGTGGATCAATTGCAAGAAACATCTAAAGCAGTCAGTGGAAAAATGTTCCCATTTCTAAGCAGGCTTTTGTTTGAGAATTTTCAGCAGTGATTACTGCAGTCAGATTTGTTTGCATGTCTCAGCTCAATTCCATGGTCTTGGCCAAGCCATGTGCATTTTCTCTGTGTAGGTATGGAAGAGGATGGCTGTAGGTGATTGATAGTGCAGAGGTCTTGTGGCCACCCCTCTCATGAACAAGCCAGACACATCTATTTACAGGAAAAAACTGAATAGAAGATGCTTTGCTGTGCAGGTCTCAGAATGAAGCTCAGCTATTAATCCCCTCCACGTCAGCAGAGAAGGCCTTGGGCATGAGGCCATGTTTTTATTTAAGTCTCAGTTCCTCAGAGGTAAGTAAAGCCAAGGAAGAATTGTTCAGGGCTCTGACTGACATGTTTTCCAGTTGCAGGGCAGGACTGGCAGGCAAACATGCCCAGAAGCTCCATGAGGTCACTGACATGATGTTAAGTCACTGCCAGCCTGCCCTGTACACTGCCTTACCTTATGTCAGAGTACCTGTTACTTACAGTTCTTACAGAAATGTGGTGGTTTGGCAAAACCCAGTTTACAGAGATGTGGGATTATCACAAGTACAAGGACCTGAATTAGATGAATACCAAATACTTCTGAGTAATCCTGTCACATGGATTGCAATGGAAAATAGTGCTGATTATACAGAAATCACTGACATTTCATTAGTCCAGTCTTGTCTGGATGACAGTTCACAAGAGAATGCAAAGAAGAACAGCAGGTGTTTATGAGAATTCCATCACCTACCTTTGTTGATCCAGTAAAAGCAATTTTATCAATGCTGTCATGGGTAGAAATTGCAGCTCCAGCTGTGGGGCCGTAGCCTGGCACAATGTTCACCACACCTGGAGGGAAACCCACCTGAAACAGAGGTTAAACACAGCTCTGCAGAGAATGTGAGAGCACAGCTCATTTCTCAGGAAGCTTGAATCAGTTGTGCTATATTCCTTTGAGCTCTTAGCACATCCACCTCTGTTTTCCAGACTTTGCAGTAACATGGCTGCGTGCTACCAGCTGGAGTAGACGTGGGTGAAACCAACAGCCATGCTCAGGAAATGCCAAGTTTCAGTAAGAATTCTTGGAGAAGCCCCAGGTTCAAGTCAAAAGAGAGTGAGTCTTTTGGCCAAACTTGGCCCCCAGCTACTGCAGTGCAGCTGCAGCCAAGGGGTAAATGAATGAAAGTTTGTTTTGAACAAAGGTTGACATTTGTGGTTCTTTGGGGACCAGAGGGATTAAGAAGTCAGTAAAACCTCACTAGATGATGGGGCTAATAAAACAAGAATACAAAAGCAGATGGTAACAGACTTATGCAAGTTTCCACCACATTTACAACCTAGATTAGCCAACTAGTAATTTTGCCAAAAGAGACAAATGGCAAAACTTTAGGTGAAATTCCAGTGTGAGGAGAACTGAGGCACTTACTGGTTTGGTTTTACTTCCTGAAACAAGAGTTTCAAAGATTATGCTCTTCTAGGTTATCCTTCCCCTATTACTGATAGCACAAAATTGTTTTCCCTGCAGTTTCTATAATGGAATTGCAGAATGTAACACATTTGCTTAATTTTCTATGACTCTTTAATATAAAATCTCAATAAATGCAGTTTTTGCTTTCAATAGAGAAAAAAGGAAGCAATTGCTCATGTACTATCTTGCAAAAAAATTATCCTCATAAGGTTTTTTTCCCCCATTTTTCTTTTTCTCATAAATTGGAAGGGCAGTCATTTCTTCTAGGGATGTGACAATGACAAAAGTGCATTTAATAGAGTTTGCAACTTGGATAATGAGTTTTCAAGCAAATGCTGCATGTCAAAACTGTGCAAGTAATGGTGCTTGGAGCCAGCAGAAAAGCCACAAACAAGCAAAAAAATTGGTTCAGAACACCCTGAGCCAAAAAGTTTTTTCTGTTTTTCAGCAAAAATCAAAGCCAAAATATTTTAGTTGGCCCCAAATTATTTCATTGAACCAAACACATAGCTTTGTGTGTGTGGTAACACTTTCTGCATCCTTTTTAAGGTAAAAACAAAAAAAAATAACTTATTCTTCTGAAAAACTGCAAAGAATTTAGCTAATTTTGGATGGAGAAAGTAGCATCTTCAAATAAAATTATTCTGCCTTGAAGGACAACAGTGAGAAACAACAATCTTAGAATTTCAGCTGAAAAAATTAATATTATCAGAATTGAATGGGGTTTTTGGGGGAGGAATGCTCTGCCTGTGCTTGGGGAGCTGCATATCAGAGTCAAAAAAAAGCAGTGGTGTGGCAGGGCTCACTGGAAGTCATGAGAACTGCACCCTGTGCTCACTCATCTTGTGTAAATGTTATTAAGTCAAGTGACTGTAGGAGACACTTAACTGGTATTATTTTTCCACTTCCTTTCCTGATGGAAGAGCCCTAAGTGTCAATTATCAACATATCCTTCTATTTGCTCCCAGGCTGAGCCAAAAACAAACAAAATCATCAACATTGGACTGAGCCTAACAAACAGACTGCCAGTTGAGAGGCAAAAGCCCCTCTACAACTTCTAGTTTTCCTCAGTCAGTCACATCCAGAGCTGTAAGAAGTTGATGTACTGAGCAGTGCTGGAAGGTTCTGTGCACCTCCCACCACCTCTGTGCAATTAACAGATCTGAGGGCACACGAGATTCTACCTGACAAGTCCTAAACCAACATTTTTAAATCCCAGCCCATGATCTTCCCTGTATTACAGCTGACTTTACAGGCCAGACATAGCTAAATTGTTCTATGAACCACAGAAATGACAAGGAATTGTTTCCCAGGGCACTCAGTCTTGGTTGAATTATCCTACTTAAAAACAACAAACACAACACTGCTGTCTAATCACACTCTTTTTTGCCCCATTGTCTAATAAAACTGAGCTATTGTCTTTCCCTCATTTGAGAAAAGGGAAGACAAGGCAGAGGAATGAAAGCACCATTTTTTTCTCTCTTCAGCTGAGAAAGGAGAAAAATGCACAGGTTCTGTGAACTTTGGTACCTCCCAGCCAGTCACAAAGGCCTCTGTAAAAAAAGTCTGAAGACAGAGGTTGTTCTCACTTTCCTTTGTGAGGCTTTAACAGCCTTAAAACCTAAAAATCTGGACAGCCAATTCAAAGCACAGCCTTGCTTACAACCTTAGGAGAGCAGAACCTCGACAGGGTGTTCAGATTTCCTCACCTCCTTGATCAGGGAGCCAATGTACAGCGACGTGAGAGGAGTTTGTTCAGCTGGCTTAATGACCAGAGTGTTTCCACAGCACAGTGCTGGTGCCATCTTCCAAACCAGCATCAGCAGGGGGAAGTTCCACTGCAACAACACAAGTCACTGCTTAGATCAGCCTGGCACAGTCACCTACTCACTTCCATGCAGAGTTTTCCCAGCTCAGGGAAAAAGGGAACTGGGAGGAAAGCCACAAAGAGAAGTGTCTGTTTACAATACTGTGTTTGCTTGGGCTAAGGAATGTAACTTCCTTGATTTCCCCCTGAGATCCTTAATATTGCTGGCAGTCCTCATGCTAATCCTGTAAGTTGGACAACCTTCTGCACGATGTGACCTCATTCTTTACAGCAGTTTGATCACATTTTGTGTAGGATTTTGGCTGTTCACAGAAACTGTGCTGGAGGCAGTTTCCTGATGCATCACTTCTGTACAGCATCTGTATGTGAGGAATTCCAGGGTGCAACTACTCATTGAAAAAAGTCCTCATTCTTCTCTGTTAGGCATTGGCTGAGTAGCTGGGAATTATATAATCTAATTCAGTTCCAGGTTTAAAACTAGGAAACTGCAGTGAGTTGTTCAGTCACGGAAATCTAGGGGGGGTCTTTTACTCCCTTCAAATTGTAAATTGTTTCTTTCCAATTAGTTTTCTAATTTGGAATTAGGAACCAGTCCACATCAGTTTTCTCTGTGCTAATCTCTTTCATGGTCATGTGTATTTGTAGATCTTGGAGCCTAAGCAAGAAGTGGAAAATCTAGCTCACACTGAATCTCAGAAAGGTCATTTGGCAGCAGAAAGGATTTCTTCATTAAAAATAATTAATGCTGCTTCAGGGATGATGGAAACAGGCCAACAGCAAGGGGACTTCTTGTCAAGACTCAAGCCAAGGGCCTTCAGCTATCAACAAAGAAGCCAAGTATGTCAGGAATCCACAAAATCACACTTACAATAAATTAGCAGGGTGGCTTTTAAGCCATGAGTTCTATTCTAACCCTGAGACAAAGCAGAATTTAGTCTCAAGTGTTATTCTTCAACTTGTTTCACCCTTTTTCCCAGACCTGTTCCATTTCAGTGATCTTCTCTGATGGCCACATCCCATAATTTGCTCATTTGTCTTTTTCTCCCAAGTTTTCCTAAGAGGCCTGACTTTGCAGCTTGAGCCATTCACACCTACACTACTTTTCTACATTTTCAGAGCATGAAATAACTCCATTAGGAGCTTTCTCCTGCAGAGTGGCTGGTGAAAGGACTCCAGGGCTGCCTCATGATCTCACCTTGGGATAAAAATCAGCCATATGCTGCACTTCCTAAGAACTTATCTTGCTAAGAGCATTGGATTAAATAGAGTCAAGTCACAGGAAAAAGGGAGGACTGTTAGGAAAACACATCCAGGACAGTGACAGAACCTTTTTCAATCAAGTAGGAATATACAAACCCACAGGCTGTTGGTGTTATCAAGATTGAACTGGAAAAAAAATTGGAGAAGATTTGTTCTGAATAAACTGAAGACAGATGTGGTTTTGTTGACCCCAATCATCCTTTCTACAAACACAGTGTTTGAACTGGAGTCAAATTTGGTTCTGTACTTTTTGTTGTATTTATTTCTGGTCTTGGGTCAACCTGAGATCTTACAAGTCCCACTCTGTCCCCTCACAGTGACCTTCTAAAGCACCCCACATGCAGGCTTTGAAAGGGAGAGTTTCCAAAGCACTGCTGAGTGTGACAGGGAAATGCTTCCTGAACTCTGGCAGGCTTGGGGCTGTATCCAAACAGAGAATCTTGACACAGCACCATTTGCCTCACGACCTGCAGGACACCACAGTCAAAGCATTTTACAACCAGACAGGAACAAACTCTGTCTCCCATGTAGCTGTAAAATCTTCCTGGCTGACTGCTTAAACAGAGCAAGCAACACATGCTAATACTGGAGGTATTCCAAGAACTAGCCACACTGTCCCCTCAGCAGAGAATGAGATCTGAAGGAAAAGAAAACTCTATTCAGTGAGATTTAATCCCAGAAAGCTCAGAGAACAGCCAGACGTAATTAATTGATAATGGGTATGATTTAAAACTCAAAACTATGCAACAGCACGAGGCAGCAAGAAGCCAGCACTGGTAATGACGAGATGGTTGTCCCAGCAGTGCCAGAGTCAGAGAGCTCTGACTGGTCTCTGGTGATTGGTGTCAGCCTTAGAGAGCAACAGAGCATCTGATTAGGAGACCCACCCTTCCACTGCAGAGGATTTCTGTTGCCAAGAGCAATTGGCATGGGGGTAAAACAAGAAAATACATCAGGCCACTGAGATGGGAGTTCCCTGCAGAACAGCTGTGCTGAACCAGGGAGCAAATGGCTGCAGGGTAGGATGGGAATGCACATGGAATTTCCAGTTCTGTGGGAGATGCAGGGCAGCAGCACTGTCACTTACTGGGGTTATGGCTCCACACACACCCATGGGCTCGTGCCGGGTGAAACAGACAAAATTTTCATCTGCAAGACAAGAGAACAAAAGGTGACAAAACAGTCAAAATCCTCACTTTTACAGGAAGTGTGCAAGACAACTGCACACTAATAGGTTGGGGACAGAACTAAACCCACATCAGACAAAGAACCCTGTGTCTCTGTCTTAACTCATGTCTTTGGGACACCCCAGATGGATGAAGATCTCTGAGTACAGATCTTGTGTCAGCTCAAAGGCCAAACACCACTCACAGCCACAGAGGAACCTTTTAAAACCAGGGTCCAGTTCCTTCTGCAAACTCCCTCTGTTGAGGCTGAGTGGAGGAGAACTCCTTATCACACTGAAGAGCAAGCACAAATTTCATTCAAGTTGTGTCTTACTGACAGAAACAAAGCACTTGACTCCCTGAGGGAGAGATTTTTTTAAACCCATGTAGTACAGGAATCATGTTCAGTGTAACAGGAATTGCACTTCTGCTAAGAAAACACAAACCCATGAAATTCTGGGACTAAGTACCATTCTTAAAATACTGCTGTTACTCTTTCAAAAAGAAAGCAGGAAGGACAATTGCCTTTCAAATTCATTCTTGCTGAACACCCACTTTCTTTGGGAAGATCTAACAGAGAACAAGAACATTTCTAATGATGTGTTTTGGAACTGATCTCAAATCAGGACAAACAAGCAGTGTCCAGGCAAGCAAAGCCTTACACTCCTCTGAATGAGGCTGACAGATCTCAGTTTATGTGACTGACATGGCTCCCTTTGCTGTCTGCACAGACTGAAGTAGCTCAGCCTTCAGAGCCCTTCCTCTGGTGATTAATTTCTGTCTGCAGTGTCTGTTCTTTGTACAGCCTCAATGATCACCCACATGCAGGGACAAAAGAGGCTGAATTTGAAAATATTCCATCTTTCTCATTGTGCCACATGGGCAGCCATTCTCTTAATTGTTCTCCCCAAACCATATTTCAACTTATATACCTGGAACAAAGTGTGCTCTCTGTGTGACTGCTCTGACTCTGCAGCCTAGGAAACATTTTGAAAACCTCTTTAAAAGTGTCAGAAAACTTGACAGGGTCCTTCCAAGGGCTCAGCACTTTGACTCCTGAGAGAAGTCCACACTTGAGACCTCCTCTGTAAAAAAAGTTAAGCAAAAAATAAACCAAATCTCTCTGAACATCTGAGCCAGCAGTATCAGGGATGCAGGAGTATCAGTGAGGTGGGAGACACTGATGGATTCCACATCAACCCTCTGCCATGTCCTGTGGCACCTGGAACAGCACAAGCTCTGCTGCCCTCATACATTTCTCCCTAGAAACTTCTGTTCTTACACCCTCTGGCACCTTAATTCATTTCAGTGATACCTATTAATAAATTTCTCTAGAATACATGGGTTTTTTCTTTAAGAATCAATCTGGATTTAAAACCAGAAAGGTTTCTCTGGTAAAAAAGCAACAAAAGAGCCCACCCATTATTTGCCAGAGATCTATCCAGGCACTGACAGCCCTCCCATTAGTTTAAATATTGAAACACATCTGCTTAAAACACATCCTGAGATAGAAAGGAAGTACAGGCTACTTTTGCAGGTTTTCAGAAGCCAGCCTTTCCCTGGATCTCCTAGTCCCTCAAGCCTGATCCCATCCCAGCTCTGAAATTGGGTCTGAAGGAACTCACCCACTGGAATAGTTCTGCCCTGAATTTTATCAGCCCATCCAGCGTAGTATCGGAGAGTTTTTATACAGCCTTCCAGGTCAATGAAATAAGCCTGCAGGAAAGGTTTGCCTGTGTCCATTGTTTCCAGAGTCTGGAAAAAAAAAAAAAAAGTTGCATGCACTGTCAGACAAGTCAAGGTTTGGGGTTTTTTTCTTTACAAAAAAAGCTTTTAGAGAAATCCCTTCTCAGCTGTATTTTGCCTTGTTCTGAAGACATGGAGTGTTCTTCCCCACTGTTATATTTAGAGAAGGAGCTTGTTAATACCAACAAGGCAGAAGGAATACCAGGCACAGTAACTGATGCATACAGGAGTTGCTTTATTCAGGGCTTTGAGGGAAGAGCACCTTCCAGAAGCCTCCAGAAGGTGAGTGTGGGTGGGACACAGTGCTGAGGTCTGGGGCATTGATCAGAAATGATGTGAGTGTCACAACTTCACCCTAACTGACCTTCCAACACAGATGTTCTGCATTGCAGCTGGTGTCACTGAAATCAGTCAGACCTACTTTCCTTTTATTTGAAAAAAGAAAAGGAATCTATTTTTTCTACTTCACAGCCCTAAACCAAACCCCTGAAAAGCCTCTTTTGTCCAACAGGAAACATTTCTTGCAGAGTTGTGGTAAAGTAACCTTTGGGCTCAGATCTGTGCTGAGCCCAGGGCAAGGGAGAAATTGCTCCACTGAAGCTGCACTGGTGCTGAGCAGCTCTAAACAAAGTCCAGGCTCAGCCTGTGTCTTTCACACTGTTCTGGACATTAGCTCAGGGAATGCTTTGTTCTCCACTCAGGTCATTAAAGGGGATATTGGTGCAAATGGCCAGCACATCCATAAAGGAAGTACTATCCCTTGGTAGATTGAAACATCTTTGTTTACATATGAAGTCATACCCTGTCATCTTCCACAGACATTAGGGTCCAAACAGCACTTGAACAGACATTCCCCTTGGAATGGCTAGGATTGTTATCCACTGAATGTCTGCTCAAACAACTGATTTTTATAAGTCATTGCTTAGCACACAGCCAAGACAGCTAGGGCTGGTTTTCTGCAGTGCAAGCAGCAATGCCAAACAAGCCCTCCCAGACCAGAACGACAGGAAAAAGTTAGAAGTGAGTGTTTTGTTTATGGAAAAAGGAGGGTCCTTCAAAGTCTCATCAAAAAGTGAGCCGGAAACAAACAGGGTTTATTCACACACACATTTTTTCCCCCCTCTTATTTGCTGGCCAAAATTGTCTTGAGAACCAGATGTTTTGGTTTTGTCCTGCTGAAACTGAAAGTTGCCATGTGGCTGAGATATTGAGTTGGGGAAGGAAACCCAGCTCACAACAGTCACATAAGTACAGGCTCCTAAGCACCTCCATGGATGTTAACTCCTACTGACCTCAGCAGGACTTTGGCTCAGGAACCTGCATGTCTAACAGCATGGAATGTCACAAATGCCATTCCACTGAAGATAAAAGTGCAGTGTTGAACTGGAGAGTGCTCAGATTGAAGAGCTTGGGTATGGATGGAGAGCAGCCCTCAGCTGAGGATCTGCAGGTGCCATTTGGAAAGATGTACAGGTCCTGTGGAGTCTAAAGGCTTCCACCAAGTGAGCACATTTTAGCTCAGGTTCTTAGCCTCTTGTTCTGCACCAGCAGGGCTTCTCCAGGACAGGCTCATGGAATCATTAGAAATAGTTCTTCAGTGCAGAATCCAAGGTAGCAGCTTCATGGCTATAAAGAGATTTTCCTGTGCCAGTACATTCAGTAGGGAAAGAAACAGGTCCCATTTACACACATTTTAAACTTTGGATGATATCCAGGCAGAGAAAGATTTTCTCTCTAGTCCCCCATTTTAAGGGAAGGAATTTACACAGATGTCAGACCCGCCTGCATTTTTGTAATAAAGCCTGAATCAGCTGTGGTGGCTTAGGGTTTTTTGGTTGTTTTGGTATATTTTCCTAAAGATCAGAGCTGGGACACAGCTATGAACAGTAAAAACTAAAAAAAAGCCACCAAGAAAAATAAACCAAAAAACACCCCCCCCCAAAAAAAAAACCAGTTTATTGCTTTGAAAATTTAAATATTAATATCTTTAATCACTTCAATAACTAGCTAAAGTTTTAGAGAAGTCAACTGTACAGAAGAACTGACAGCCTTTTAAGACTCCTAAAATCATCCTGCAGAAAGAGGAAGAAAGTCATGACTCCTGTATGGACTCTTCTGCCCTTCATAAAGAGGGAGAAAAGAAAAATTTGAGGTAAGTATGGATGCACCAGAGGGATGGAGCAGAGTTATCAGCCAGCTCTTGCTCCTTGTCACTGCTCCCAGTACTCACTGCCAGGATGACCCTGTCCCTCTCCAGCAGGTCAGCCAGTTTGTTCAGGAGTCGTCCTCTGCTCGGGGCATCCATCTGCCTCCACGGAGAGCCCCTCTGGAATGCTGCCCTGGCTGCCTCCACTGCATTATCCACATCAGGCTGCAGAACACACACACAAGAAAACGTCAGGTTACAAGGAAGGAGCTGGACAATGGCACAGAAATCCCCCCCAGGCTGCTTCCTAGTTGATACTGTGGTGGCCAAAACCAAGTTGTCCAACAAAACCACTTTCATTTTACTCCTGGATTTGAATCCAAGCCTGAAATATGTTTTAGGTTTGGCCTGGGCTCATAAACAACCTTGAGGTCTGAATACCAATAGGGTCTTTCAAGGGCAATTTAATGTAACTGACTTGTTTATAAAATAATCCAGAATCGTGTTCCTGCCAATACAGGATGTAAGTGACACTGGGGGAGGATGAAGAAGCATGACAGGCCACTGGCCTACATGAATCAGCCTCCTCTAAACAAGTGTGGGCAGGAAAATCCCCCATGAGATCAAGATTTCACCCAGGGGAACAATCACAGCTCAGATCCCACCATTCAGTCTCCCTGCAGTCCATGCCAATGGCAATTAACACACTAAAGAGCTCCCTTAGATCCTAGAACACATTTCCAGAACACTTCCAACAGATGGGAAAGGTTTTGCTGTTCAATGCTATGACAAAGACATTTCACCTACACAAACTTAGTGCCATTCTCCCTTCATCTCCCAACAGCTTTGCCATCCTCTGGCCCAAATCTAATTCTGTTTAACCAAGTTGCCACTCAGATGGGGATCATTCCTCACAGCTCTTCACCAGTTGCTCTCATCCATATCTTATCTCAAGCCTTGTCTGGATGCAATTAGGAAATAAGCCTCTGCCCTGATCCAGCAAAGTCTGGCCACTCTCCCCTCATGGGGAGATGTGTGGTGCTCAACCAAGAAAAAATGTTTTAGGGAGAGGTTGCCTTCTTAAAAAGTTCATGGTCAAAACCACAAGTCATCACCCAAGGCAAGAGCACCTTACATTACATTTGGCTCCTTTTCTTTACAAGGAGATCACACAGCTTTGAAATAGTCTGACCTATACTGCCAGGAAAAGAAATCCACCCTTCTGGAAGAGCCAGTGGAGGAAAGCTGTGTTGTCACAGAATGGCTCTGGTGCAGCAAGGGACACTGGAGAGGCAGAGGTGGCCAGAGCCACTGAGCACACAGGCAGGTCCTGCCTGGGGCCCATCACCCACGGGCACAAGGAGCCTTTGAATGGCTCCCTCCACTGGAGCTGATCTGGATTCAGACTGGCACATCACAAAAGCCAGAAGGCACCACCAGCCATTGCATGCTTATGTACTCCCCATCCTGCCTGCTGGAATGAAGACTCAAGCTGAAAAAGGCAATATTTTATGTGACAGAGCAGGCAAAGGAACATAAGTGTGTCAGGTTTAAACAAGTCTTCCCATAGCAGCAATTAATTAGTGCTGCAAGCAGGCTGGGAGCACCGATGTGCAGGGAACTGGGTCTGCAGTGGCACAATGCCCTTGGTACTGAGGGTCTTTCCTCTGCCCTGACACTCAGAACAGGGGTGAGATGGCTGTGAGGGCAGAGGGCTTCAGTGCATGCCCAGATCTCCCCCAGCCTCGAAAAATGGGAGCACATGAGCCCTGCTGCATCTCCTAGAGAAACAAGAATGAAGACAACCATGTTTCTCAGACATTCTGGGTACAAATAGTGGCTCAGGGCCTGCAGTCACTGTCGCACAAGCAAACAGGCTTTTCCTAAACACCCTCAGGGTCGCATCACCAAGTGATATCCTGAGAGCCTTTCTGCACAGCCTCAATAGGCTGAGAGACCAGCAAAAACAAGGAAATTCTTCAGGAAGGCTGAAATGCCATTCTTAATCCATCCTGTTATGACTAGGCATTAGGGGAGTCTGAATGGCATGTTCATTGCAGGCATGTTGCAATAGGTAGGCACAAGGCGTGACAAAGTGACTCCTGACTGTCAAGGTGCCAGGAACACACTGGGGTGTACAAAACCACAGCAGGAGGAGATCCATGCATCCTGGAGCTCTGCTGGGATCTATAACAGATTTAATGAGCATTACATAAAAAGCTGCTCCAAGACAATATTATGATTGCAAAGTCTTCACAGTGTTGGGAAATGCCTGCAAACCTTCATACCCACCTTGGATGTTTGCATTATGATACACCCCCAGTTACACAATCACATACCTTTCCCCCCCTGAACAAACTGAACACTGTTCTTTGTTCTAAGCTGCCTCCTCAACCTTCCTCAAGTCCTGCTCATCACTGCTCCTTTTTTCTCTCCTGTCCCCTTTTCTGGGCTGCAGAGCACAGTGAAGACCATCACACCACGGGCTCTGTGAGTGGGGAAAACACCTGCAAAAAGGCCTTGCTGTGCTTCAGCCTCAGGGTGTCCTACAGTGCTTCAGTGAGGATGTCCCTCACTTGTCCTGCCAGGGATGGAGCACACCCACTGGAGACCATCTTTCTTCAGTTCTACTACTGACTTCTTCAAAAAGTCTCCACTGTGCACATCTTTGGAAAGGCACTTTGTCACAGGACATGAGCATGTCACAGTTTCTCAGTTAGAAGTTCCCTGACCTGCTCCTCTGCAAACACTCACGTATTGCAGTGCTTCAACTGCTGAACTCAAGTTCAAAACAGCGTCTTTACAGCCTCAAGTGTCCAAAATTATTATTTAGGGCATTGCAAGTCTACTGGAGTCTTACCTCAGCCTGCCACTACAATCTGAGGGGGACAGGCTGACTGTGAACAAGTCCCTCTCACAACCCTTCCAAGATCCACACAAGGGAGTGAACAGTTTAAAAGTGATCATGACAGACTCCACAACCACAGCTGTGGTCACACTCTGTGGCAACTGAGCTGGGCACTCCTTTGAGGAAGGAGCACTTTTCCCCTGCCCTTGATGGGTGTCAGCAAGCTGCCAGAAGGAAAAAACCTGTCTCCAAGTGTTAATGACAGAACCAGAGACATCACTATGGCACAAGTGTTTCTGCTCTCACATGCTAACACCAAGACAGGGTGGAAGTTCTGGGGCTGCATTGTTCACTGAGGGCAGAATTCTAATGAACTTATTCCTTCTCCATTAACAACCTGGTAAACAGTTGGACAGTAAACTGTTATTTGGGAGATAGAAATCCTCCCAGCATCCAGTGGAAACATCCACCATTTTATTTTCTTCCTCCACACAGACTTCCCTTTATCCCTCAACTATCCCATCAAGGACAATTCTGTAACTAAAGAACAGACAACAAAACCTTTGCTTCTAGGCTTATAAAGCATTGGCCAAGTTTCAGCACCAGACTAAACTGTCATCACTGAGATATCAGCTGCCAAATTTCCACCCCGCACGTACAGCCTAAGCAAAACACCCTGAGTGGCCAGGGAGGGGCAGGTTTCTGTTCAGGGCTTGAGAAGGGGAGTTCTTCTCCCAGCCTGGTGTGAAGGCAGAGCCAAACCTAGCAAAGCACAGCTGAAGCCACAGCCAGTACCAGGAACTGCCATCCCTGCAGTGGCACTGACCAGCACAAGTACAGTGGCACGTGGGGACAAGACACTGGAAAGCAGCAGCAAACACAGCTCATCACTTCCTACAGTGACTCCAGCAGACTGGAGTTACAGCCCCAGAAGGGGATCAACCAGAGCAAAGGAAGCTCCAGGGACCTCAGCTTGCCAGAAGACAGTGGGATGTGGGCAAGTGTCACCAGAAACCAAACAATTAGTTGGGGATGGTTGTCACTCATGACTTTTATCTAATTAATCCAGATCCAGATCTGGATCCACTCAGTTTCTTGGAAAAACCTACTTAGAGTAAAAAAAAAAAAAATTTAAAGGCATGAAGTAAAGGAGTAGAAGAAGCTTTCAGCACCCAGAGCACAGCTAGCTTACAGCCTTGGCTGCAATTTCCATGCACCAAGGAGTCAACCACCTATGATAAATATCCTGGGGTTCCACCAACTGGCCCCAAGGAAAGGGTTACAGTGCCCCTCCTGCAAGCAGGAAGCCAAATTCAGGCAGGGACAAATCTCAAGGAGGCAAGCTGCAAAACTGGCCTTCTAGTTCTGTATAACAGTTTTCTTTAACCAACATTAAAAAGCAGGCACAAAATGCTCATGTAATACTCTGTAGCTGCTGGAGGAGACACTTAGCTCAGGGAACAATAACGTCATGGTTTCTGCCTATCAAAATACAGTTGCATCAGAGTCAGCTTCAATTCCACTGTTTACATGCCACTGCAATTAAACACACTTGTGTCCTACCCAGGCAGTATAAAGAAATTACAGATAATGTCTGGTTCTGGCTCAATCTGTAATTGCCCCACAGAGATGCACAGATCCCCCGTGGCAGTAAGTCTTGGAGGCTGCCTCACAAGCATTAAATACCAAGGAAAAGATCTCAGTGCAGGCAGAAATGGCCACACTGTCCATCACTTACTGCCCACAGCAGTGAGCTACCAAAGCCCTGGCACAGCACAGCAGCTGTGAATCACCTTCCCATGACTTCCTGCACAAAGCCAGATCCTGGGCCTGCTCTTTTCCATAGGTCAGAGCAGTTGGCCCAAACGTGATGTGCTGCTCTGGACAAAAAGTGTCACATGTGACTGTTCCTCACCCCAAGCAGTTACATCTCAGGTTCCCCAGGGCCAGCACACCACAGGGCCAGCCAGGGAGCTAAAGCTCTTGAGATACTGGTTTGGTTTTGGTGAGAATTGCCACAGGAGGCCAGAACCCGTGCTACCAGCTGGAAAAGCAGCACCAGCACCAAGCAGTCACTGTTTGCATGATTGAGCTTAAAACCCCCTAAGCACTCAGGTTATTTGTTAACTGTGTTTAACAGAGGGGAGTTTCAGTTCAGTGAACTCCAACAGGCTGCCCTGCAGCTGATGTATAAACCACTCCCAACACGGGGCCCAGGTCCTGTCAGGGATGTGCACACACCATCCTTGCTATTTCCTCAGGCTGGCTGCTTCCTTCCAGTCTATGCCACAAGAATGATGCTCAGTCTCATTCCTCTGACAGTGTTCAGCAGCCAGTTCCTACCAGGGAAAGTGACTCTGACAAGTTGGACAGGATTGATCCCACCCAGCCCATGGAATTCTTGAGCAGCACCTCCAGTGTCCCAGACCTTCAGTTCAGGCTGGCCAGATGGATGATGTTAAAAGCCAGCTTCTCCTCTGTGTGCTTCCCTACAAAAAGAAGTCCCCTGGAAAATGTATTTTGTACTGCTTTTCCAACAGCACTTACCTTATCTCCTTCCTCAATGTCACAAATTTTCTCCAGCGTTGAAGGGTTGTAGGTGGGGAACTTCTTTCCACTTGTAGACTCGTGCCATTCATTGTTAATAAATATCTGAAGAGAGAGCAAGGGGAGTGGGATAGGCAGGAGAAAGAAAAACAACTGATGTAGAAAAAAAACCACAAGTGCTTCTCAAAGGTCCAGAGGCTCTTCAACTTCCATCAATGGCAGAGTCAAGTGTGCTCAGCCTCTCCCAGAGAGACTGTTTGCAACACAGAAGCATTTCTCCAAACCTCCTGCACCCAGTCAGTTTTGAGCCAGAGGAAGGCAGGGGATGGGTCCCACACAGCACAGCACAGGGATTTGGCAATGAGAAACGGGCAGTTTTTGAAATACATCTCCATGGGAACAGCAAGCAGACACCAAGAGAAACTTGTATGGTTGAGGCAGAAGGAGCCCTTGTTATGTGTGACCAGACAATTATTACTGGGCTGCTTGTGCCCTGCCCTGGGCCACTTCCACAGCCTGCTCCCCGCTCCAGTAGGGTGCACAGGAGGCGGGCTCTGGCTCCGTTCTACCCCACCATGCCCTGTCACAGGCCAGATCAAGCCTCCCACATCACTTGGAGTCATCTGTGACAAGATTTAAGTGTTTCAAAATATTGCATTTCCAGAGCAAGAACAAACAGTCCCAGCGTTGCGTAACTGAAAATGCATTAAATACTGGAGTGTTGTTACTCACTGTAAACAGAGCATGAATACCTATATACAATTAATTGATTCAACATGCATCTTATCCATGCTGTGATCTAACTTGGCAGTGTTCTATTTTATAAATATACTTTCAGTAAGATTAGATGAAGTAATCTTTATTAGTAGCCTGCTAGTGGCTGTAAGCTAGTACTTTTATTTGGAAGGCATCCACATTTGCAATCTTGTTTATGAGTCTCTACACACCACCAAGAGATTAATGTTGCATCTCTTACATTCGGAATTCCCACTGCTTTGGGTCATAGTTTTCTTTTCTTGGGCAGTTTTTTTCTTTTTTTCTCCTGAAAGGACTTTTTCTTACTATTTCTACATAAAGCATCCAAAATTTTATTGGTGTACAAGCTGCACTGCTGGACCCACCTGTTTCACACAGGTCAAGAAATAGAAAATGTCGCCGAGGGAAGTCTCACAAAAAGATAAACTGGAGTTACTATTTCTAACATTGTAAGGCACCAATGCTCCCCACCTACCTCAGTTATCCAAGTGCTACATTTTAACATTTACACAGTCTAACTTCAGTTTTCCTTAGTCTCACTAATAAAGTCATATTATAAATGCGTGAAATATGACAGGAATTGTAAAATTACAGCAGCAGGTATATGCTCACAAACTAAGGATTGGGGAAAGATACTGATTTTTCCTTTGCATTCAACACTATTCTGTGGGAAAGTGACGTTTCTACCAAGTAGTAAAACACGAGAGTGACAGGATCAGGCTGTTTTAAATGTAACATATGCACTGGCATCATTCTGGGAATCCTGCACATATCCCAAGTTTTTGGTGCCAGGAGTTGAAATCAAATCAAATAACATATCAGCAGTTCATGCTTCACAGCCAGAATTTGAGACAAGGAATTGTGGACAGATCACTTCCATCACACACCCATGACAAGCACTAAGCTGCTCTATAAGTAAGATCTTTGTTAAAAATTTTTTGTCTCTCTCAGCCCCATAACTGGTAGAACCAAAAATAAAAATCTCCACTAAGCAGAGGCAAGCATGCTGTCAGCTGTAAACATCTGGTGAAACTCAGAGCTTGCACAAAACCCCTCAGTTTTATGAAAATTGACTGCTGCTCATTATTTTCTCAGATGCACCGGGAGCATCAGATCAAATATCAAACTCACACTTTTAATTTACATTGGCTTCCACTTTAAAGATACTACCTTGACTCTTTTAGCGTGCACAGTCTCTGGCAAAACTGTGGAGGATAAACTGCGTATTTTAAAACGTACACGGCTGCAGGATAAGATCCCTGAGGAGTGTTTAAAAGTGTTCACAACAATAAAAATAACAAAAACCAGAACATTTGGATGTTTAAGAAGAACTCAAATGGCCGTGTCCATTTTGGACGCAGGAAAGAGCTGTTTGCGCAGCATTACGCCATTCTGCAATCAGCAGCTGCAGATCCAATTTGCTGCTAAATGACAAGTTTATCTGACAAATAAAGACTAGATAAATTTGGGATGTTAAAAATTAATCTAGTCCAGTGATTAACTCTAATTGCTAATCTGTTTCAGTATTTTGGATGCATAACTCAAATCAACACCTCACCGGATAAGCTATCGCTGTTCACCCCTTCTCGCTGCAAGGGGAGCAGCTTCAAATTCTGCTTTTTCTTAAAACTTAGCACAAAAATACAACAGTAACACACTTATTCAGCCCCTCCAGCTCTTTCAGACCAGCCACAAAGTTGAAGTTATGGCAGTCGAGGTTCCTCAGCAGCGTAACCAGCCGGGATGTTTTCCCCACCGCGCAAGGCAGCGGGTCAGGCTGCTGTGGAACAAAAAGCGACTCGGCTATGGCAGAGCTACAGCTGCCTTGGGAGCAGGGATTTCTGCAGCCGTGCTCAGCTCCACGCCAGCCTCGCCTCTGAGGGATGGAGATATCAAGATCAGGAGCTTTTGGTTTTTATGGCAAGGTCAGGGGTTGTTTAAAGGGAAGCTCAATGGAGCGTGGAGAGGTGAGGGGTTGTGTGGGCTCAGTGCCCAACTGCTCATCCCATGGGGACGCCATGGAGTTGGGACCAAGAGTCACCAACATGAGCAGCGCTGCTCTTGTGGAGCTACAGGACGGCTCCAGTCTCCTGGCAGAGCCCTTCCACAAGGCCCAGTCGGCCGGACACCGGCCCTTCTCCAGGCTCCCTGTGCTCGCCAGCACCCAAATCCACCCCGGCACCAAACCCCCTCCCCGCAGGGAAACTGTGGGTCCAGGGCAGCCGAACACAACCGCAGGGATAAATCCCTCCTCGCCCTGCCCAGGCTCACCCCATCCAAAGCGGATTTTGCTGAGCGCCAGCGAGGAGCTGAAGGCATTCACGGGTGGCCTGGGAGGGGAAGATGGCGTCAGGCACCAGAGCCAGGGAGACGAGCTCAAGGCACCTGGGGCAGCACAACAGCTTTAGTGTGGTTACTTTATTAAAAAGAATAAGTTCGGGTTTGGGGCATTACGGACTGGGGCGACTGCTGCTCCATTAGAAACGCCACTGTCATCTGCTCGCTCAACCTCAAACCCCCAGAAAACTACTGTCTCAGGCAGCAGAAGGAATAAAAGAAGCTGAGAAAAACAACACTGAGGGTGAAAACTTTGTATTAAAAATGTAACACCTCACCGCCACTCTGTCTCCACCGAGCAGCGGCAACAGCAAGGCGAAGCCCACCCGCCGCCCAGCGCCCCATGCCTGGCGGGCTCACCTTGGTGTACTTCACCTCCAGGCTGCGCAGGGGTCGCGGCAGCGGCGGCACTTTCCTGTCGGGCTGCCCGTTCTCCACGGCGCCGTTGAGGGCAGCCATGGCCCCGCCGTCGAACCCGCGCGCCTTCTGCCCGCTGACAGCGCCCGCGCCGCCTTAAGAGCGCCGCGCGCGCCGCCCGCCCGCCCCCATTGGCC
>VZRZ01008652.1:1379053-1393814 GCA_013398175.1 Climacteris rufus
CCCAGCCGGGATGCGGGACCCAGCCGGGATGCGGGACCCAGCCGGGATGCGGGGCCGAGCCGGGATGTGGGGCCCAGCCGGGATGCGGGACCCAGCCGGGATGCGGGGGCTCAGCCCCTTCCAGCCCGTCTCCGGCACCTGGACGTGGCTCTATTAAAAAAACAAATAATTAACTTGCCCGGATTTAAGCTCGGCCGGGAGGGCGGGAGTGTCCCCGTGGTGCCGGACGAGCAGCGGGGCTGCGGTGGCCGCTGGGCCCGCGGTGGGCAGCGGCAGGGACCGGCCCCGCGGCTCGCAGAGAGGCATTTCCCCGGAGCAAGGAGCTTTCCGGGAGCAGGTAGCACTCCCCGGGCTCTCCGGGCCGGAGATCCGCAGTTTTCCCACCTCTCGCCGTGCCCGCCGAAGCCGAGCATCCCTCCCAAAGGCGAGGAGGGAGCGGGGCGGATGCTCGGCTCCTCTCCCCGCACCCCGGGGCAGTTTCTCCCCACCCCGTTCCTGCCTTCGCCCGGCACGGCTCGGCGCGTTCCGCTGCCCCGGAGCACAACGGGGCCGGCGGGCGAGGGACGCCGAGAGGGCTCGGTGAAACTGCCCTGACTCCGGATTTGCACGTTTCAAAGCCCTCGAGGTGTTGTGACCGCTTTGGGCTTCAGGGGAGCGGCCTTCCCTCCCAAAATGCAGCCGTCCTCCTTGGGCTGGCTTTATTTCCCCCTCTCTAGCCAGCCAGCGGTCCCAGGCAGACCGTAGCTGCGGTTTTCAGTGTTTTAGATGGAGATTTCGGGGAGGATTTGCCTTTAGCCTTTGCAAATCCTCGTTTCTTCCTCCTGTTCCCACGACTGAAATCTCCCTTCCACTTTCTTCTGACTTCCCTCTTCTGTGCGTGTGAGAAGTTTGGAAAACTCGAGAAGTCGTTTTGTGCAAAGGGATTTTAAAACACAAAAGTATGCTGTGAAAAAAAAACCAAAACCAAACAACAAACCAACACCCCAACGACTTAATTAGATACTTACCGAAGGAGCCATTAGAGCCTGCTGGGTATAACACGGTTTATAAGTTCTCTGGCCGCAAAGAAATTCAGTAATTACTATTTTTTCCCTCCCTCACAATGGGATGGGTTAAGGATGGAGGGTGATAAACTTAACTCTGTTCCTGGGCTTTTTGCAGATTAGCCTTTGGCATTCACTGGTAAATACCAAGTGAATAGAGACTGTGTGACCACAGTCCCTTGAATTAGGGACAAACATTTCCTCTGTGCATTTTAAATAATGCTACTGCCAAATATTTTGTTACCAGAGATCATTATCCTTTTGAATGAAAACTCGAGGAGTAAAGGCATTGGTTTTGTCTTTGCTGGTGTGGAACAGACTATATGATATCTAGAACAGCAACAAGCTTTCACAAATTGCTATATGATTTCTACTGCCAGGTTCTGTGATATTGGATACGACATAAAAATAAAAAAGCCGGGCAGATAGACACAGAAACTCACAGAAACCACCTGTATATTTTGTTTCAAAGGAAAATCTCAGCTATTGTCTTACTGGCTCTGGTTCTGTTAGGCCTTGGATCTGCTTAATCTTTAAAGCTATTCAAACAAATTGAATGATACAAGGCAAGTCTTCTATAATTAATCCGGATTCTTGAATTTTGATACAAACTTTTATGTAACCGAGAAGTTTCTCTCTTTTCCTTGCAAAGACATTAAATAGGCACTAAGTCCTTCTGTCAAGAGCGCTACCATGAACAAAGTTAAAAGGAACAAACCTGGAAATTTTCCCTTCATGGGGGAAGAAAGAGATGCAAACATAAAGTCATGGGAGAGCTGGTACTGGTGCCTGGACAGAGACCAAGGTTTAAAGTGGCCCCTACGCTACAAACCACCAGAATACGAACGCAGAAATGTCCCAGGCAAAGCTTCTGCAGGATGTTATTTTGTCAGTTTATCCAAATCTCACAGGGACTCAGCACTGGCACTCAAAGGTCTCATTTGAACCTTTTTAAATGTTTATTCTTTCACTGCTACAGTCCAAAAAAAACGGAAACGATGCCATCGGGTATGGAAGAACTCGTGACGTCCACACTCAGCTGCCACTGTGGATGATGAAGCTTCAGCTGTGGTTTGCTCCTTCTCATGTTATGCAATTTTCTCTTGGTATTTGGCAGAACTGCTTCAGAATGGATACTTTGCAGAGCTGTGCATCCTGTGACAAGGCACTGTTGAAATCACCCAATGTATCACGCAGTTGTGGAGTCAAAATTGTATCTGGGTTATCAGGACAGTAAGAATTATGTTGGGGAGATTTTGTTTTTTTTTTTTTTTTTTTTTGTGATTTGGATTGTCAGGCCTGTGACTTCAGTGGAAAATCAATACAGTGAGAAAGGTCTATTGGTCTGGACCTGCTAAATAATTCACAGGTTGCAGATACAATTCCCACTGAGGCCATTGGTAAAATCCCTCACAGACCCAGCATGGATTCAGCCGATGCCAGCACCTCTCCAGGTTTCCCCATGACAGATCCACTGATAGCTGCTGCTTTCTGACTCTCCATCTTTCCTCACACAGTGCAGATTTTTCTTCAGATCATGTAAAATTCAGTGAAAGAATGAAAACCTTTTGATTTTGAAGCTTATGTCTCTGGCAGTGATGGTTCATACAGTGCAGTTCTACCACTAGGTGTATGAAAAAGGACCCTCTGCCTTTGAGAAATTACCTGATGGGCCAAATCAATTGGGTTTCCTTGAACTTCTGAGCAACTGTGGGACTGACTAACTTTTCATGGACACAAACAGAAGTGGTTCTGCCTGTATGGACAGAGCAGAAAGCCACGCCCAGGGTCCCATCAGCTGCTGTGCAGTCTTGTCCTTGGTCACATCAGGCAACTCCCTCTCTGCTGCATGTCCTAGCCCCATGCCAGGCAGCAGTTCCACCTTCTACTCACCAAGGTGTTGTTTCAAATCGTGTGCCCAGGATGCTGGTGCTGTGTGTCAGCCCTTCACCACTCACATTACCAGAGTCTCCAGAAAGGCAATGCCAAGGCTTGTTCTCCATTCCCTACAGAGGTGTCGCTTCCTTGAGGTTATCTAAAGACCCTTTGGAGCGAGGCTGTTCATTTTAGAGTGGGAAAAGGAAGAAAATACAGGCTCTGGTCCCCATAGAAGAGAGGAACCACCGAAAGTTGCCCATGCAATGGCCCAGACTGGAGGTTTTTTGGGTGCCAGCAGCTCCCAGGTGCTGCTGCCAATCCCGAGGCCAAAGCCCTGGCTCCTGTCGCAGCTGCTCCGCGCGCCGGCCCGGGGAAGCCACTGCTGATAACACTGTCCAGGTGTTCAGCCCGAGAACAAAGGCCCTTTTCAGTGGCTGCCCAGAAGGAAGAAGCCTCCTTGCTGGATGGAAAATGGCTTTCCTGGATGGCAATATTTGGTTACAGTACAATCTGTTACTTCAGAAGAAGCCCCGCAGAAGGGAGGGTAATTTGACTCAGGCATGTAAAAAAACCATTGTGGGGACCCTTGTCCGCCTCCTTCTTCTCCCCAAAGTACTGAAACGACATTGAGTTGTGATGTGTCATACGAGCAAAGTAAAACTGGAATCTGGGACCAAAATGTGCCTCATCTTGCTGTTCCCATTGTGAGCTGGTTCATCATCCCAAAGAAACCAGGCTCCCTGCAGAGCACCAGTCACTTGTCTGGCTGGACAGCACACAAAACCGTGTCTTCTGAGTACAAAACTGAGCTGAGAAAAGCAGTGTGCTGGCATGAGCACAGTCCAGCTTTCTCTCAACTGTGGACCTGAATTTCAATGCTTATGTTGGAACACCTTAATCAAACATTTTCACAGCAAAGCTTGCACAGGGACACCTGAAAGATAATTTGGTCCTGTGGATGAGGGTGAGGAGGTGGGCTTGGGGATATTTTCCAAGTATGTGCATTCTGTGTTTTGGCACTGGAGGGATTTCCAAAGGGGAAGGTCTGGTGACCACGGACCGCAGCCGTCTAGAGGTGGCGCATTCCCCCTTTCCACACAGCCAGCTGCCAGGGCAAGGAGCACCCTTTGCACAAGCACTGCGGTCAGGTTGTCCATTTAGTTTCAAAACCTGGGCTCCTACCACCAGCTGAAAGCTTTCTGTGCTCTCCTACAGCCCTCACCATGGTTATATTCTCCATGAGGTACTCCCTGTATGTTCCTTTACCACGGCTGCTCAGTCTGCCCCTACATTATCCCTATGCCCCATAAGCTGTTCTTCACACACCAGGGAGCTGGTTCCCTCTGGTGAGTAGGAGGTGACTTATCTAAAATTATTTTCTCCACATCAGGTAGAAGTGACAATTCAAGGAAACTTCCCACACTGATGAGGCATTTCCCATCTCTGAAAGAAACACAGAGAGATGCTGTGCTCACCCCAAATGTGCTTAATGGAAGAGCAAGGACATGAAACATCTTTTAAAATATCTGCCATTCATGCATAAATATATCTCTATATAAAGCTGAACTTCTCATTTTAAGTAAGCAGAAGAACACTAGCAGAGATCTTGCACTTTTCAATCAAGTATTATTTCCTATAAAAGACAAGGCTTCCCTAATTTTTCAAATGCACCAGCTAACATCTATACAAATAATGGGATTTGGCTGAGTACAGTTAAATATATTTGATTACTTCCCTTTTATCTAGTTCTAGGTTTACTGTACTTTTCCTTGGATGGCAAATAAGAAGCCCTTTTCTTCTAAGTGACAGCAGGGAAAAGAATCAGGTTGCTAATTTACCTGAGACCCAGGAGTGTGTAATGATAGATGTGTGCTGGAAACTACAGAGTGGGCTTTCTAATTTTGGGGGGAGGAGAGAGGGAAAGCGTGAGATTCGTTAATCTTTCAGATTGATGGTGCTTTTGCTGATGGACTTTCATGGTTGTAATTACACACACCTCAGGAAACAAATGCAGTGAGGAGAAGAGCTGACAGGAGGCTGGGACCTAACGAAATGTGTCATACAGGAAGCAATTAAAATGGAAAATCACCGTTCTCCAGACAGACAAGCATACAACGTGCTCGTGGTTAATCACAGTATCTCTCTCAAAGCAAAGGTTATAGACTTACCTGTAGTGGTGTAGGAAGTGAGCAGACTCATGGTCCAGGAGCAGTTTGGTTAAATAAGCAGAAATCCCTGTGTGGGTGTTCAGGCCTGCAGGTCACCAGGGCTCCCCAGGGCATGTGTCACCCGGGTCTTTGCATGAAACTTCTGCATCAAAGTCTTCTTGGAGAGATGAGGAGGAAAGAGGCAGGTGGGGAGGGAGAAGGGAGGATGGATTGCGGGCAGGCACTGGAGGGTCCCACCTATGGTTTAGGTTTGTTTCAAAATGGGTGTTTTCTGTCCCAGGGAAAGCACAAGCCCAGCACATGCCCACATTGCCACGATGACCAGCTCAAATGGTCTGAAGCACCAGCAGCTTTGGGTGAAAAGTCACTCTAGGTAGGAAAAGCAGTCTGAGCCCAAGTTGAGTTTGCAGTGCAGATGTGCTGTTAGCCTGATTTAGGAAATGCTTATCTCCTCCTCTCCTGGAATTCCTTGGCCTTCTTCTGGAATCTGGGCAGGTCAAGTTCAAGCCAGGCTTTCACCTGGAGAGTTACATTCACACCAGCCTAGAGAGGAGCAGAGCTGGAGGGTGAGGAAGAGTCACACAACAGGGACAGTTCAGGTGATCTGAAGCAAAATCATCTAATTTTAAAAAAGATTTTAATACTCTAGTAAATTATACCTCCTTTTTGTTCCTTAGAAGACTCAACCTACTGGTTCTTCCCTGGCTCTGTTTTACCTGGTTCAGATATAAAGTTGGTTATACAGAAAAGCAGAAAGATGCCATAATTTCCTGCAGGAATGTTTGTGTGTATTCGACCCTTCCAGCAGACCCTAAACCATCTACAGGATCACCAACCAAGCAGATTTTGTCTCTTTGTTGTTTCATAGAAAAAAAAAATTGTATCATGGCTTTCAAGTAGAAAAAAAATTTAGAGAAATAATAACATGACCCAACTGCGAAAATATTTTTTTTCATGAACTATACCAATGAATTGAAAATGCAAGTAGTAAAATGAATTGCCAAAAGTATCAAATATATGTTTTCAATAACTTTTTTTTTTTTGTTACCTAGTAAAATATTTTCCTGGAGAAGGGTTGTTAAACCCCTCGGTGCAATATAAAGGTGCAGTGATGTATTGTCTCAAAAGTGGTTTAATGGAGTTTTGGGGTTCCATTTTTTGTACATATTTTCAACACACGCAGTGCGTGATCAATTTGGATTTATAAAATGCTCTATATTTCTTTCTAAGCAATGATCTTAACTTTTAAAGAATGCTGCTTAGTTAGGAGAGCATGTGTGTGTGTTTGCATTTTGGCAAGGCAGCAAATCACATACAATATTTATGTCATTTGAGAAAAGTATTTGTGCATTTGCCAAAACCAGCCCTTTTTAAGAACCTAAAGGTATTTGATCTGCTCTAAAACATAGTTTTTGGGAGGATTAGGTGTGTGGGAGCAGTGGGCAGAGGGAAGGTCTGTCTGGTCTTTGCAGTGTGAAAGGGCAGGATTTTAGACAAACAAGCCAGATCTTGTTTCAGCTCAACCTCTTTGTTTCTGTGAAAATCTGTTTCAGGCTTACCTGTGGCTCTGCTGCCAACGAGCTGGACTTCTGCAGTGGGGTCAGGGATGCAGATTGGGCAGAGTCTGAGCCCAGCTCCACTGCCACAGCTCCTGTGACAATGCAGGCAGGTCAGTTGTTATTAAATGTGCAGAGCAAAGGTGGCAAAAGGGTGGTGTCCAGTGTCACACCAGTGATGCCCCCTGGGTAGCTGACCCACTTCAGCTGTTTTACTGGGAAAAGACAACCAACAGCTGAGTGTACAGGGATGGGGAAAATGTGGGGAGTGGCTGATCATGGTTTATCCTGATCTCTGTTACCCCTACTTCTTGTATCATAGAATATCCTGAGTTAGCAGGGACTCACAAAGACCATCAAAGTCCAGCTCCTCAGCCACTGGTGTGACAAGGATCAGGATCCATCCTTGGCTGTCTGGTAGCAGCTGCTGCTGATTTGTATCAGAAGGCGAAAGCCCATGCCCTGCTCACACCCCCACTGGCCCTGCAGACCCCCTGTGCTGACATCTTTGTGCCAAATCCAATGATATAACGTTTCATGCAGAGAATTTCTCCATTCCCCCTCCCTTCTTTTTTTGCTTTATCTTTTCCTTCTATCTTCAGCCTGTCAGGACTTTCACATACCTGCAGCTGACAGCTAAGAGATCAGGAACTTTGATGTTGTAAGGGATATTTTATCTCAGGTAATTCTCACCAATTCCTACCTTATTGTGTAGGATATCCAAGGACTCCGAGAGTGAGCAACGCCTTTGTCTGGTAAGATCAGAGCAATTTGCAAGCTTTTCTGGGAACAAGGTCCAATAAAGGGACTTTAGAGATATAATCTGTCAACCCCATTGAGCAGCACTGTGACAGCAGCCTTAGGATTATTGACAGTTTAAGCATCACCCAGGAAGAACAAGGCTGAGGGTACACAGTTAGTTGCAGTTATTTGCACTAAGACATTGTTTGCTGAGAAAGCAAAGGAAACCCTTTATATCTGAATTCACTAAGTTTTTACCTAGTTTCACCCTCAGGCAAACAACTAACCCTACTGGGACATGCTTCCTTTTGGTGGAAATTTGGGAAAAAACCCCACTCTTTCAAGTGCAACCTCTAATTCACGAGGCTGACCTGACTTTGTGGCTCTGACTTGGAAGTGTCACCCAGCAGAGCCCATCCTGAGCCTGCAGCCATTGGGCAGAGGGTGGACTGCCACCCCAATCCCCAGACTCTGGTGAGTTTGTCACCTGTGCTGCGTGGCTTTGGCATCACAGGCGGATGTGAGGCCATGTAAAGCCTTTTCTCTTGCCAGCCCTGTGGTGAGCACCACGTGGGGCAGTGGCACTGAGGGCTGGGATGCCCTGAGCCCTCTGTTTGAAATCCTCTTCTTCACTCTGTACCTGGCTCTGTTCCTTTAAAGCTCCTCATTCCTGGTGAGCCACACTGAGCTGGCAGGGGCTTACCTGGGATCAGCCATCCATCATCTCTTCAAGCAGCCATGGCATGGAGCTCCACAGAAAGTGACTGATGGGAAATGCTCAGCAGGTCTGTCCTCCGTTGTTTTGCTACCCACCAGCTGCCTCACCTCACCAGCGTTTTGCTGTCCTCACCATATTTGATTTTTGAGGAGTTTCTCCATTATTTCCTGTTATTTCTGAAATAATTATTCTCCCTCGCTAGGCAAACGTTTGCTTATTTTATTTGCAAAGACCTCAGCATCTTCTTTTCCAGAAAAGATCCAGGCCTCACACCTTTATAAACGTATTAGCAAACACCCCATCTCACCTTCAATGGCCACAGCTTGGCCTCTCCCAGCAGTAATTTTCGGGTTACACCTTTCTGCAGAGGCAAGTAAGTGGCCTGTATCCATCCACACCAGTCTGCAGTATTGCCCTTGTTTCCTTGGTCATCAGGCTGATGTTAATATGCACTCCTGGTGGTGTTTAAGCTTCCTGATTAATTGATTTCTGCTGATTATTGATCACCAGTGTTGAGTGCCAACCTATAATAAAGCCTTGGGTTGCACCACAAGTTCCTTTTCTCTTGCCACTCTCTCAAACATCTACTCATCCTTTGCACCACTTTCTCTGCCTTCATCAAGAATGCTGCTGTCCTCACCCAGCATTTTGAAGCCAACAGAAGGCAGAGGTAGAAATCCTCCTGTGGCTCAGTGGTGGCTTCACAGAATGAGGTGCAGCCCCAATACTGACACCAGACATGTGGTTTTGTTGGGTTTCCAAGAACCTGCTACAAACCAGCTGGTAGTTTGCAGGTAGCCCCTTTCCAGTCCCTCCACTGCACCTGCTGAAAATGCTTTTGCTGATGGCAGAGCTGTGTCCCCCTGGAGAGGCACCAGCAGCAACAGGCAGTGAGCAGGGCAGGCAGCCATCCAACCATCCAGCTGGAGCAAAGGGGCTGCCAGCAGCTGGACACCAGAGGAGATGATGCTGAAACTGCTGACAGAGGCTGAGCCTGCTCCTGAGGTTGCACCCAGGATTTCACGAGTAAAAATATCACAATTTCAGAGTCTCCCCCCGCCCCAGGGTTTATCCTTGTGACAGGTGTCGTACGGAAAGCAGCAGCAGAAAGCATCTGGAAGTAGCTGTGGGTGGTATAAGAGGAGAATCCCACCAGGCCATGCTGGGCATGAATTTTGGCTGCTGCCATGCAGGGCAGGGCAGTGCTCAGCCCTGGGAGCGAGGGAAGCACTGGTGCTGCCTCTGAGCACCCCCCCGGCACCGACAGGAGGCCCTTGCAACAGCTCCGGCCGCGTTTCCCCGGTAATGAATCCCGACTTGTTTTCCCAAATCGCCTCATCATGACTCAGTTCGAATGCAATGATGCAATCCTGGAGGGAACCATCAGCTCCCAGCTAGGAGGGTCGGCCACTGTCCAGCTGCAGCCCATGTGGCTGCTGAGCGCGGCGCTGCTTGGAGCGCTGTGCGCGCCCCGCTCGGCTCGTGCCAGCTCCGGGTGTTCTTTCTAGGGATACCTCACCCCATCCATCCATCCATCCATCCATCCATCCATCCATCCATCCATCCATCCCACTGTGCCTCATGCCAGCACTTCCCTCCGAGTCACCAGGTGTGGGCCAGGGGGACAATGTGCTTTCAGTGGTGCTGTCACCTCCCTGCTGAGCTGGTGTTTGCAGCTCAGCTCCTCTTATCGATGCCTGGTATGGTCCCTTCCTCGCTGCTGCTCGAGGGCCACATGGAGGAGGGACTCAGGGAGAGTTCTGAAGAGCAAACATCCTTTCTCCTGCCTGCTACTCATGTGGACAGAAAATCTGAACAAATCACAGAAAAAAGAAGAAGACAGAATTTTCAAGGCACTGCTGGCATTGTGTCTGTACTGGGAGACAGACAGGAGGTGCATCACCCTGCCAGACCCAGCCCAAGATTAAAAGGTCTCCCACCAACAGCCTTTCCCAACAATCTGAAGCAAATTGTGCATGGGCTGCTGGAATTCCATTAAGTCCACCCTCCAATTCATGATGCACCCCAAACTCCTTGACCCTGCTGAGGCAGAATCCTGTCAGTGACAGCTTTACCGAGGGTCACACCCTGAAGTCATTTGTTCACTGGAGCTGGATTTTCCAGCTTGTGCCACAACTCCAGCTCAGGGTGTTAAATGATTTACTGCAGAGAGACAGTGGCCAGGCCAAGAGTAAAGCCCAGGTATCGTTAGTCCCAGGATACTGTCACAAACAACTGCTGTTAGAAAACACTCCCTGCCACTGCCTCACACTTTTACTTATCAACAAAACCAGATTTACTCTGTTTTAGTCTTAGCAAGACACTGTTTCACTGGAGACCACTTAAAATGAGATTTATCTTCCTTGGAATAAATACAGGCTCTTGCATTTGTAATTCATTCCCCTCCTATTTCTAATCTCATTTCTATTGAATGCATTGTTTTGCTTCCCATTATTTATGAAATGAGATCATTAAAATGAATGTTGGAACTCAACAGGTGTGAGGCAGGAAGAAACTTCCCTGCAGATGCATTCCAAGCAGAATTCCATGGGTTGCTGCAGAGCCTTCTGGTTTGACATTTTGGGGGTCCCTTCTCTGCTCCCAACCCAAGCAGTGACAAACTACTTTCCAATTCTTAAAAAGCAGACACTTTTCATCTTGAGTGGGGCAAATATCAGGGGTGGGTGAAGCAGCTTCTGATGGAAAGAATCAGGAGGTCCTCAAGGATGCTCTTAGGGCAGGTTGACCCTTGGGAATTCAGCAGCGGGTTCTGGATGCGAAGAAGACATTTGGGGAGAAGAGTTTTGAGGAACTTCTTCATTAAACTTCTACATTTAAAAAATAAAGGAAAATAGCAGCAAATTTTGATCTAAAAAGTAAAGGAAAAAAAGAACAATTATCATCTAACAAAGCTTAAATCTGGAGTAAATCCACTCCAAACCAGCTTTACTCTGGATTAATAATGGTATAAATTAGGCTAAGAGCTGCAATCCCAGCTCTCCCCTCATTCCCAAAAGACACAAACATGAAGGTCTAAGCATCTGCAACTATATATTGCATAAAATATTTCCTGGTTGGGAAAATCTCATGGGACAACAATCAGGAACAAGATGGTGCAAATAATTAGTTTAATTGAAAGTAAAGGCACACTACTAAAAATAAAGAGATGAAAGTGGTTTTCCCTTTGCCAGTTTTAGTATCAGCAATATTAGTAGCAGCTGCATTTCAACCCATTTTGCAGATAACTGTGAGGGGCATTCTGGAAACTAAACAGTTTAATTGCACAGTCTACCCTTTAATTTAGGGTGGTGAGAATGATATGAAGGACTCATTAAACTGGGGCATTAACCATGGCAGAAAATAAAGTAGTTTCTTTGTTGGAGAAGATCTCACTGCCCTCCAATCACTACAGAAAATTGTTCCTGGGAACGGCGGCGGGGTAGGATGGGGAGATAGAGACACGTTGAGATAGAGGGAAGCAAATGAAAAATAATTGGTACAGTGCTCTGCAGATTGTATGTCACTGCAGACAGTTATTTAATAACTCTCCAATTATTGCTGCCAGCTGGGGTATATTAACACACTGTGAGAAGTCAGGCCAAAATCCCCCAGGCACGACTGCTGACCCGGCCTCGCGCTTCCTTCCTCCCGGAGGATGAGGAGGGGGCACGCCAGGGGCAGGCTGCAGCCTCTGGGCAGCCCAGGGGGACGTGCTCCCCCTTCCCCAAGGGACCACACAGCTTTGCCCACCCCCCAGCTTAAAAGATGAGGTGGTACAAAGCCAGTGGGGGTTCTCCTTCCCGTGGGACACAGGGCGACTCTGGGCAAGGGTTCCCTTCAGTGTGAGGGTAATTAAGTGTGGTGTGATGGGCACTTCACCCAGCAGCAGCTCTGGTTTGAGCCAACAGCATCTCCCACTGCCCCTGGAGCTGGCTCAGCTCTCACAGCTCTGGGCTTGTGCTGACAAAATCTGTGCAAGGTCCATCCTCGTGGCTGGGAGAAGGGAACCATCTGAACCATCCTGCCTTGCTTCTCCTCTCAGCAGTTACTCACTGTTTGAATGTTTTCCTTTCTTGGGTTCCACCTTTTTCCCCTCCTCACCACTGCAAGAACTCCATGTCACCCAACTCATATCAGTCTATTGGGTGACAGTGAGTCCCAGAATGGTTTTGGGTTGGAAGGGACCCTAAAGACCATCTCATTCCAACCCCTCTGCCATGGGCAGGGACACCTTCCACCAGAGCAGGAGTTCCTGTGCAAACCAGGGGTGAGCTACAGAGCAGACTCCATGGCCAACTAGTATCAGAGTGGGCCAAAAGGCAGGGCTAGGGGCAGCTTGGAGACCAGTCCAGTGGTCACTGTGACAGTGAAGCAGCCAGAGGGGCACTGGGGATCCACCAGACAATTCTGCAGAGAGTCTGTCAGCCTTAGGGGCTGTCACTGAAGCTCTGGAGACCACAGCCCTGGGATTACATGGCCTTTCTGTCTGTTTAAAACAACCTCAAATCCAACAGCCCTCACCACCTCTCTGAGAACCACAGAAGAGAACCTGACATGGGGAACCACAAGGGCTCAAAAGCCCAGCTGGAAACTGAGAAACCAAAATACATTGTCTGAGACCTGTCACCTCGCCCTTATTTCCCAACAAACAAAGCCTTTTTAACAACTCCTTCCCCAAGCTCAGGATTGGGTCTGTAAAACAGAAACTGTGCTTCAATACCAAATGAAAAACATGACTCACAGACTGTAATTCCTTTCTGCAAATACCGGAGGAGAATATTTCATTTGGCAAACAATCGAGCCTTACAGTTTAGAGCTCTTAATGTGATTAGGGACAGGTTCTGCAACACATTTGTAACTCCAGGTGATTTTGCTATATCTTTTTGGACTGTGACCAGACATAAAAATGCCCTTTTGCTAGATTTGGATCCAACTAAAGCTGAGGAGAATCAGATGTCGGTAAGACCTTTACAGTTTGATCTTTACCCAGGGGTATCACAACATGTTTCAGGTATGGGCTGTGCTGAGCATCTTTGCCGTCTCAGGCTCTTTTTTGCATTAAGCCCATATCTCCTCTGGTGAGTGATAACTCTTCTATAGCACATCTTCTGTGAGTGAGCACGTGCTACTCCTCTGAGTTACTGTGATGTACTTGTGGGGAGGGGGAGAGCACAAAGGCTTCCATTGGCTCTGTGGACACAGCTTTCTTCCTTTAAATCTTTGAGCACCCTGATCTAGTGGAAGGTGTCCCTGCCTTTGGATGATCTTTACGGTCCCTCCCAACCCAAATCATTCTGTGATCCTATGATTCTACAATTTTAAAGTGCTCAGAAGATGCCAATCTTGCTTAAAATGACCTGAGACCAGGTGCCCTGTCTATTTACAAGAGCCCAACATTCAATCCCAAAAGCAAAAGCTGCAGAGTTTTGCAGGATCAGACCAGTCCACACTCTGTCTCTGCCTGTGTTTCTGCCTCAGCTACCAAAGGTAGGGCTGCAAATAAACTAAATTATGAACAAAATATACAGGGGAAGGAGGTAGAAGGACAGCACTGCAGAGAAAAGAGACATTGTTCTGTACATGCAGCTGAGAAACAAAACCTAGCCTGACCTTTACACTGTTGATAAGAAAATCTTGTGTTTCTTATTCATGAGGACTCATCCACTGGCTTCACTGGCACTGGTGGTCAGACTTTTCCTTGCCTTCCTCACATCTCACCAGGATGTTTTTGTGGAAGGAACGTCCACTGCTCAACCAAAAACTGGATCAATTTAGCCTCAGCCAGCATCGTGGCAAGAAGATATTATGGAATACTTATGGCATGATATTAAAAAAGGCAGGGGAAAAGCACACATTGTAACAGATTTATCACTTTGTAAGAGGAGGAAAATTGAACTAAGGACAAACCCCCACCTTTTTACCATCAGGTGGCTCTAAGAAGAGTCAGCAACGGGAAAAGCAGACCAGGGCTATGCATTTGTAAGCCTTGCTCCCACTAAATGGCCATCACAGCAAAGACATGAGGGGAAGGCACATGCTTGAAGTGTTTAACAACGTTGTTGGTCTCTCTGACCCTGAGAGTTCTGATTTGGTAACACTGAGAGAAAGAGGCTGCTTCGCTGGGTGGCAGTGGCAGCCTGGATATCCCACAACCTTGAGTTCCTCACCTCCCTCAGGAACAGGCAGAAGAAGGTCTAATGGCAGGAATCTGAAGCCAGCAGCATTCAAATTGGAGAGGAGACATCTGGTTTGGAGTGAGGGCAGCCAACCACTGGAACACGTCAGGAAGGAATGCGGCGATGCCTCAGCACTTTGTCTTCAAAGCAGAGTGTGAATTTCTCTTCTGGAGAGATGTGATCCAGCTACAGGTTACCAAGGCTGGGGGGAGAAATGGATTTGTCAGAGTGAAGGATGGACATCTGTAAGTGTCCAGCTTGTGCTGTGCTGGAGCAAAGTGTCACTGAACACATCTGTGTGAGACTGATTACACACATCTGTAGCTGCATGAGCAAAGCCAGGTTGGGTGACAGAAACTCTGGCACCAGCAACAGGCAGAGACAAGCCCAGCAGCACTTGAGTAAACCTAACTAAACCAAATATCTCAGGACTTTATCCTTGTGTGCTTTTGCAGACTTTTTTTTTTTTTTTTTTTAATGC
>VZRZ01008652.1:1393870-1435582 GCA_013398175.1 Climacteris rufus
TGTTTTTTTTTTTTTTTTTTTTTTTTTTTTTTAATGCCATGGGACAAACATTGAAGCCAAAACAACTTATGTGGCTCTCACTGTGCTTTCACAACCTGGGCACGAGGCCAGACTGTGAAGCAGGACTGGCCAGGGATGTGGTTTGGTGCTGTGGCTGTGCCAAGGCAACGGCTGCTGGGATCTCGAGGGCCAGGCTGGATCCTCCACCAGCACCATCCCCTCCCTCCCTTGCACAGGGCTGGATTTCTGGTCTCTAAGATCCCTGAACAATCCCACTGATCTATGGATCAGCAAACCCCAACTACAGCAACAGCAGTGCTGGCCTTGAGCACGGCCAGGCATGAGCTGCCTCTGGGGGACATTCCCGGTCCCATCCCTGGATCCTTATTCCTGCCACCTTCCTCCTGCCAGCACCAAGACTTGTCCAGCCACAACAAGCTGAAAACTCATCTGGTTTTGTGTGCAAGAATATCTCAGCTGTATTTGGAGTTTCCCAAGATGGTCTGTCACCTGGGCACAGGGAGCTGTCACACCCAGAGGGATTTCCAGCACGCGGGCATGGGATCGGTTATAGACAAAATGCTGAGTTTTTAAAATTAATTTTCCAATTCCTTTTTCGTTTAAATTTTTTTTTTTTAAAAAGCATTAGTGTTGTCCCTGTCTGTACCATTGCAGTTGTCAGAGCACTCAGCTGGAATGCAGGAGATGCAGGTCCAATTCCTCCCTCCAGCCCAGGGAGGTTCTTTCAGATTCTGTCAAAGCTCTATCTGAGTGCAACAGACATAAGAAAAAAAATAATTCATGATTAGGTAGGTCAGAAAGCAACACACAAAACCCCTCAGATCTTGTGACCTCCTAGTTCATTCCCAGCAAAAATTAACTGGGAAAAGCTTGAAGCAGCTGCAGTGGTGCAGTTCAACCCATTCCTGGGGCTGGATTCCCTCAGATCCCTTCAAATTGCTCGGGGAACCTTCAAGCTGCTCTCTGCAGTGCCTGACTCCAGCTACCTGGGGAATGGAGGTGGGATAAAGTCTCAGTTCACAACAGCAATGGAGTGAATCCAGGCATAGTCTGCAACAACAATATGAATATCTGGGAAGGAAAACAAAAGCTCATCTTCCTCTGGCTTGCGCTTTCAAAGGTTTCTCAAAACTTTCTGACATTCTTAACTGGTGTAAATCACGTAGCTCCCCATAAGCCAAGAAATCAACAACTATAATTTAGGATACTGAACCAGTTCTAAAGAGAAAAGTATCTTCTGTTCAGTACCATAAAAAGTACTATAAACCCCCCAAACGATCTGTTTTAAAACGTATTCAATAGTTCTTGGACTGCAGTGGGCAAGAAGCTGGGTTATTGTTACTGCCAAGAAAGAAAAAATTTCAGCATTTTCAAATATTTGCAATACCAGATGCCCTGGTAAAAAAATTTAGTCCATTTAAAAGAACCTTATTTCTTCAAAACCCATTTTGCACAGAAAACATACCAGATGTAAGCCACACTCGAGGCACTGAGTGAGGACCACACGCTCCCAGCTCGGCCCTGGGGCAGGACACCCAACACTACAGGGATGGACACGACCAGATGGAGGGGAACAGGGAGCTGGGAGAGATGAGCTGAGCCTGGACCAAATCCTGCTGGGTGCTCAACACCCTCAGCCTTCTCAGGGAGCACTGGAGACTGGTAACGAATATGGGAAATTCTGTCCTGGTGGGAGCAAGGAAAACCTGAAGGACTTGACTACGCAGAGAACACAGCAGCAGCTGCCAGGTCTTTAATCACCCTTCACACCATTTATTGCCCTGGCAATTGAAAGGTTATCTGCTGAGAGCCTGTGGAGGGAGATAAAGGTGACAGAGCATCAGAGCACGGTCCCATCGTGGGACATCCCTTGTTTAGAACAGCTCCTGGCCTTTTTCAAAGGAATTGGCTTCTTAAGGACAAAATCACACAAGGTAAATGCTTTGTATGTGGAGAGTGTGTCAGAGCAACTAGCTTCAAGCATCCTAACTTAGTAAAGTCATTAAATTTGCTCTGTGTGTGTTCCTGGGTGCAAGGACATGGCAAGAGATGAACAGGGAAGGCAGGGGCAGCTCTCCTTCTACTGAGCTGAACAATCCAAATTTTAACTAACAAAGGGTGTCACTAAAGGGGGTGATCAGAACAACAGGCTGATCACACAGCCTCCTGTCTTTGGTTTCACAGCACTACTTCACTTCTCTGGCATTTGCAATTAGAATCACAGAATCCCAGGATGGTTTGGGTTGGAGGGAATCTCAAAGCCCATCTCATTCCACCCCCTGCTGTGGGCAGGGACACCTCCCACTATCCCAGGTTGCTCCAAGCCCTGTCCAACCCAACCCTGGACACTTGCAGGGATGGGGCAGCCACAACTTCCCTGGGAAAACTGTGCTAGGGCCTTGTCACCCTGAGAATCAATAAATAATTACCATCCTCACTGAACCTGTGGACTCTAAACACAGAGTGAGAGCTGCTGGATCCCCCCAGCGTGGGGCTGCCATGGTGAGAGTGTGTCTGTAGCTACAGCCTCCCCCAACCAAGCCACCTGATGGAGGGTGAGGAGGGAGGTTACACACAGCCTCCCACAGGAGAGAGGCTTCAAGGAGGTGTTTTATGAGCTTTTTCCACAGCTTGGACCCTCTGAGAATCTTCCAGGTGCAGTTTCCCATTGCTCCCTTGGTTCCACGGCCACAGGGGCGTGCACGTGGGTGTACAATGAGGGTGACAAGTAGCAGAGGGGTCTGCTAACCTGAGAAATTCTTCCTCTGACTTAGTCATTCACCAGAGCCCGAATAAAAACTGCTAAAGGTCACAAGGGAATCCCTGGATAATGCAAATAACAGCACCAGCGGAGAGCTGCAAGCGCTGCAGATTCCTCCTGCAGGATGTCCACAGGTGGTCACTACTCACCTGCCCCAGGGGGGCTAAAATCTGCCTAAAATCTTCCACCTGCCCTCCCCACTCACCCCCAGCTTCTGTCCTGCAGAACCACTAATTAATAAGCTTTCCACCACTGACATGGCATTTCAAGGGACACTGTCACGTAATGTCTGTTTTCAATCACAAATTTGGGAAGAATAAGGCTTTATATACCTTGAGGCCCTGGGGGGATGGAGTGGTGATGATGATGATCCTTTAAATAGCAGCAGATGTCAAGACCTGGAGGAATCATTTTTCTTCCAAAGGAGGAAGCAGTGGTGAAACAAAGATATCTTCATAGAGCAGAACCTGCATTTTCTCCCATCATGTGGGCTTCCTTGAGCCAAGAGAAGGGGAGAGCTCAGGATGTCCTTTCCCCTCACTGACCAAAGCTGAGCTGGTTGTGTTGGCCACTCTGAGGGACATCCCCATCTGTGCAGTGACCAGAAGGGAATCATGGAACACCATAACTCCTGTTTCATTCAAGCATCTCTGCTCCAAGACACCTTAATCCAGGACACAGCCTCGTCCAAGACTCAGCAGAGCACACGCAGGCACTTCCCTGGCATTAGCACAGGATTTAGCTCAGGCTGAACACTTCAGTGGAGAAAAACACCTCAGAAATGTAATACTGTTGTTCTCCAGTATGTCCAACACAGATTTTAAGGGCACCTCTGTAGAAGGTCAACATTTAAAATCTGAACCCTGCCTTAGAGCAATTGGGCCCTTGTCTCCCAGTGCTGTTGGCCTGGTTCACCTCTACCCTGTGGCTCAAACCAGGTGCAGAGCTGTCCCCTGTGCAAGGCCAGGGCAGAGGGTTCCTTGGCCTAGCAGAAGTTGCTGTGGGTATTTTCTTTAGGGCATTGATGTAGATGGGTTTGATCAACCTCATTATCTCAAAACTGGCAAAGCAGCTCAGCAGAATGGAAAAGAAACCAGATCGCAGCCTGAGTTAACAACTTCTTTTTTTCCCCAAGAAAAAACCACCACCTTCATCTGGCGACAGCAGCAGGGCAGAGAGCGTGTGAGCTCATGGCAACGAGACAGAGCCCGTGCTCCAAAGCCAAAGCTTGGAGTTCATTTAAGTAACCCTGGGCTGGAATATCTGCTCCTGGAGCCCAGGACACAGAGCCCAGGCCCTGACTGCAGCTGGCTTCCCCTCTTTGTGGTGTCCCACAGCACCTTTCTGGTCCCCAGAAATTTCAAACTCCTTGTTAGCAGGATCAGGGCACAGCCTGTGTTCCTCCCCCACCCTCACAGTACTATAATCAAAATGCTTTTTGTTTTGCTGGAGCTTAACTCTGAATATGTGACTCCAAACTTATTCTTCTGGGATTGGATTTCGAACCCAATTCCATGCTGGAAACCACTAATTTTCTTAGTACCGTTTTCGATGTGGTAGAACTCTGCTTTTGGGCAGAGGAAAACTGCTTATTTCCACTATTTTTAATAAAAAATATTCAAGAACAATTCAACAGATTTCATCCCTAGTGGCTCTCAACCTCAGATCTAGTTTCGACTCAAGTACAACCCTAAAACTTGACCCTCTATTCAGCCTCAAACCCCAAACTTTTCCACAGGCTCTGGGTGGAAAGTTACTGACCCTGTATCTGAGCCAACTTTCAAAAACAAAAATAACTTGCCTGATGAAATTTTTGTAGGAAAAAAAATGCACGCGCGCGCACACGCACACACACGCACGCCATATATACCAGGAGGGATTAAATCCTCATGTTGCAAGAATTTAATTTTAAAAAGCTAAGACATTGGAGGAATGCAAAAATATCACCTCAGCCTGGTAACCTTTGGCTTAGGCATGCACTTCCACAGCTAACAAAAGGGAATGTTTCCTCTCCAGCGCTGGGAGGACCGGTGCCACTCAGGAATGCCTGGCTTCAGCCCAGTGAGAAGAGGAAACCAGCAGCCCTTTACTAGTGGGGCCTCTCATCCCATGGGTTTGTTATAATTCCCATTTTCTCCACCATGCTCTGAGCGCCCCGTTCCCAAAGGAGCTGCTAAGGAGGACCAAGGAAGGGTCTTTGCGAAATGGCACCGTGTGTTTTCCCACTGTGAATCCAGATTATTATTTTTCTTTGTTCTTGGGAGGTAATGCACTATTTTCATCCACAGCCCAAGCTCCAGGGTGTTGGAAGGGGATCCGTGCCCGCTGCTCCCATCTCACCAGCGTGAACGGCACCGGGAAGGACACACTGGCGTCTCCAGCCGAGTTCATCCAAACCAGAGAGAAACACCCCTTGGGAAACACTCAGTACCTGCACAGGGGCAGCAATAAGTTCATTTCACACCAAGGTTAAGCGTTTAACAGGACCCTGTGCATTAGCAGAATTCCTGGCACGTCCGAGCCTCGTTTAAAAGGCGGACGGGAAACTCTCTGCTGATCTCAAGTTAATCACGACAACCAAGGGACTGACCTGCAGCAAACAATCCTCTAGGTACTGACGTTACCCACATAAAGCCAGCAGTTTCTCTGGTTTATTGGCTGTGCTTTTCCCCCCAGCAGGCTTAATTTATGGTAATTACTAGGAACTATGGATTAAATTAATAAAGAGGAAATTATTAAGGTTTCCTGACCCAGGGGCCAAAGGTAAATAAAGAGAAGCAAACTGCTCAAGATGGAAATGCTTCTCTGCTGCTTTTGGGACCAAAAAAAGCAAGAGTGCAGCAAGAGAGAGAACAGGATTTTGGGAAGGATTTTGGGAAGGAGCTGTCTCATCTCGGATGCTGGGGAGGACCATCACATCCACCAGCCTGGGCATCACAGCCCTGAACCATCACAGCACAGTGGACTGAGCCATCAACAGTGCATGAAACATAAGTCATATGCCTCATGTCAGCAAAGGAATAGAGATCTTTGTCAGATGGGAAGAGGTTATAAAAATAATACAATGCAGAAATCCAGCTTGATTCAAACTACCCCAAAGTCCAGGGTCCTGTTCTACATCCGGATCTGCCAGCTGATCAGCAGTAATTCTCTCCTGCCTGGTCAGAGCACATTTATTACTGCTTATAATTCTTATATACATCTCATACTTTAAATCAGCATTTTGAATGTTCCTATGCTATTGCAGAGTCAGGCCACTGGCATTTGCCAGACCTGGCCTTGCCATTCCTGGGTACAAACATGGATCGTGCTCACAGAGGCAGAGGAGATGGCTCCCACTCTGCTTTCCCTGCAAATCAGGGCAAACAAAGACACCAAGTTCTCTCAGTAACAACCCTGGAGCTCATCAGCCTCTCCCTTACCCAGGCCCTTCATATGTACATAGCTTCTGCAATGAGCACTTCCAGCTTCATTAGCTCCATTTCCCACTCTGTGTCCAGTGTAAAGTCTGTCAGTGGCTCAACCTGAAATTTATCTCATGCTCTGAAGCCACCTTTGGGCCCTGCAAACAGCCTCATCCAGCATGGCCAAGTCCATAACAAACAAGAAATTTCACAAATTTAGTTCCACATCTTTCTACTTAAAAGAAAAAAAAAAAAAAGGAAAAAGGTCTTTGATATTAGGTTCAAAAGAATACCTGCAATCACCTCCCTCCTTGCACAGATTAAGTAAATGCAGCACACACCTGAACTTGTATTTAAACACACCCTGGCTGTACTTAAGAAAGAACTGCTACCAGCTTGAATCCTGAGAAAGGCAGTGAAATGCTCCTGGAAGCAGCTCCAGCAGGGCAGGCACGGAGAAGCACAACCAACATTTACAGTGGCCAATTGTTAGAGTGAAAACAAACCTGCCAGATTGGATGTCACTGGCGCGGGATATCAGCGTCTGATCTCGGTAAGGACGGGGCACGGGGGTACCTGGAGCCTTGTCAAACTCAATGCTCTTATGTAGTAGGTTGAATAACAGAACAATGTTTACATTTCCCCCTGTGCCCTAAGTAGTTGGGAAGTTGGACACCTGAAAAGCCTGAATGATTTTTAAAGCAGTGCCAGTGTCGGGTCTTGGTCACCAGAGCCTTGACTGTTCCTTACTGGTATTTGAGAAAATAAAACCAGAAAAACCCAAACAACCCCAAGTTATTTCTGCTTCTGAACCTTGATATCCAGTAAAAACAATACAAATTATGGAAAATCCAGGAGGTCGCTCCCACTGTGGGCACATCTTCTGCGTGCAGCCACAGCAACCCAAAACACAACCGTCCAGCTGGGAATCTGATGAATTCCAGCCAAGGAGTTTTCTTGAGTTTCCTTCATATTAACACATTGAAATTTAGTATTGAAAGTTCTCTACATACACAAACACAACAATAGGCAGTTCATGGCAAAAACTGTAAATTGAAGCATGTAGGAAGCAAACATCCTGCGTGCGTTGGAGAGCAGTAAATGCTGCATAACAAACACACCACAGAATTATGGAATTATGGAATATCCTGAGTTGGAAAGGACCCACAAGAGTCATTGTGTCCAGCTCCTGGCCTTTCACAGGACACCCTGTCCCAGAAATACTGGGTGGAGGCAGGACAAGTCCAGTGACAGATGGGATGACTTGTCTAATACCTTTATAATTCCTCCTCACTGCTGCCCACTCTCCAGAGGAGGCCACCTTCTTCCATACTCTTGAGCTCCCAGCTCTCACATCATCACAGCCAGCCTGGATCCCAACATGCTTCAAAGGCCAAATTGATAGTTTCAAAATTCAGCTTCATCAATCTCCTCCAAACTCATGTGCTCTCCAGAAAAGTGAGTCCCAATCCAGCTTGAATTGGACCATTTCATCTCATCCTGGGCTCAGATGATTGTCAGTCCATCAAACGCTTCTTTGAAAACTGATTTCTTGCAGATGACCATGATTGCTATAAAACAGTATTTAAAAACATTTTAATATTTGAAAAGAACCTTCCTCTCCTCTTATATCAACCACATGTTTGAGAAAGGGCCTGGGGTTTACCACTGCTTGGTGAGAAAAATAGCAAAAAGGAGAAAGGATAATGGGGTGATAATGACTGGGAATGTATGGATTGAATTTGGGCTCTATTTAAATACAAGAGGACAATTTGTGCCTCGGTGGTGTAGGCAAACACAGAGAAACATTTGTGGCTCAAGTGTGCATTTGAATATAGAAAAATATTTTGTGGGGAACTATATTTCTTTTAGCACAGACAAACTCTGACCAAGTTGCCAGCTGCAGAAGCTGTGGTACTCACCCCAGTCCAAGCAGATGGGCCCTGTCTGTTTGGGAGTTTCTCAGGAGATTTCCTATTTCTGCATTACTGCTGTAGGTTGGGAGCCCTTTGCACCCACCATGCTGAGCCCATCCCATTGCAGACCACAGCCAGGAACAAAACTCTGACTCCAAACTCTTTCCTCTGTCTGACCTATTCCCAGGTGTTTTAACTTGGCAGTAGTTAATAAAAGAGCCAACACAAAGCTCCACTTCAACCAGGAGCTTCAATGGAATAATTTGAATTGTTGGCCTAGATGATGCAGTAGGAGTAGATGACTGTAGGTCCACTTCAACTAAAAATATTCTACTGTATCCTACTCCACCCTACTCTTTTCTATCCTAATGAAAGAAACCATAGAGGAGTCAGGTCTGGTCCCACTTGACTCAGGTCTGAAGGCTCAGGGTTTTCTGCTGTTTTCATGGTCCTGAATTTAGGGAGTTTGGTGACAACCTGAATTTAGGGAGTTTGGTGACTTAAATCTCAGTTGTACTCACTGCTAGGCTTCCACGAGTCAGATTATTTTGATAAAGAGTTTGTCACATGCTCTACTGGGACAGCAAAGTCAGGCTGAACTCTGCTATTAGAAACTACAAAATGAAATTACCTGAAAGTGAATTTTGACTTCAGGGCTGCTGGTTTGTGATCCCCCTTACAGGAGCTCTCATTTTAGAGAGGAGCCACTTTGAGTAGGGTCTCGATAAGGACCAAATTTGTAAATCTCTATGAAAACTGAAATAACTGTATTTGAAAAGTTACACTCCAGGTTGGCCAGAGAAACTGTGGCTGCCCCATCCCTGGAAATTTTCAATGCCAGGTTGTAATGGGGCTTTGAGCAACCTGGTCTAGTGAAAAGTGTCCTTGCCTGTGGCAGGGAGTGGAACAAGATGTTCTTTGAGGCCCCTTCCAACCCAAACCATTATATGAAAAGTAAGAATTAAAAAATATCAGTTTCTGAAGAGCACATAAATCTGTTGAAAACACACACAGAGCTGCTACACCAGATTCTGATGACTCTTGTGATTATTTGTGTTCACTTGTTCTTTCTCCCCCCGGTCTGTCCCGTTTATCTGAACAGAGATGCAGAGCAGGAAACAGAGTACAGAAAGGCTTATAAAAACATTCTTCTCTATTAAGCAACTGGGCTGATTTTTGCTGTGTGAAAGATGAAGCAGATTGAACAAAAACCACTTACCTGTACATCTCCATTCCTGATAGAAACCCTCGATTGCCTTTGTCACTTTAGCACATGAACACGAGGCCAAATGAAACACATGTTTACAACTATAATGAGGATTAGCTTTGCACTAAAAAAGTTGAACTACAGTCAAAATTAGATGGTGACATGGGTATTTGCCAACAGCATTAAATGAGAAATAACAGAGTATGAGGTTTCTGGAATGAATAGAAAATGTATTGTTTAGAGACCTTTTTGGCCAAGTATCAACATATGCCAATACTTAAGACTTCTTGTTCTTATTTACTTACCCAACAATAAAACAATTGTTGTTTTGTGCCAACAGCCTGACAGACTGGTCCTGTACCTTAAGATTGGATATTATTTCTCTTGTATCAGCATCAACCTACTTTTCAAAAGAAAAAAAAAAAAAGAAAAAAGAGATGCAAAATAATTGAGTCCAGAGGACAGGAAATAAGTGAAGGAGGTCATCGATTTTAATAACATATAGCATCAACACACATTAAGGAAATACATAAAACAGAGGGAAAATAAAGCACTTGCCCATCTGAGAAGACCAGGCAGCATTTGCAGCTTCACCCAGCCCTGGGCAGAGATTATTGGTGAAGCCTCAACAACAGCAGTGATTGATCTTCACCAGTGCACTCCATCAGCCTGAGCCCTGAGCAGCGAGGTAAGCACCCTCACTGCCACTGCAGAACCAGGCAAACTGATCAATCAAAATCCTAGGAAACTCTCTCCAGACCAGAGAGCTTGAAATGTATCTGGATTCAAAACACTCAGACTCTTCCCTGGCCCAACCACTTCTCTCCATGGCATTGCCCACTGCCAGGCCACCCCTGTGCTCTCACCAAGCCACTCCTTGCAGGATTTCCCACCTGGGGCTGTGCCTCCCTCCTCGTGCCATAACATTGCAGCTGGAATACACAGAGACTCATTCCAGAGCTCACTCAGTTTGAAGGCAGATATTGTTAGTAAAGACAACAGGAAAGCCTTCACATTTTGGAATGATTTTTCCCAAGCCTTTTCACTACACTCAGTCCAAGACAGATTTGCTAAAGCTGATTTGCGGGGGGCCTTGGGTGGGTGTGACAGGACGTGGGGCTGGATGGGGGCTGACCTTGTACATGGCAGAGGGGGACCCTGCTATTTACACCAGAAAAAAGCTCGTCTCTGCTACCAGTTCGAGGAAAATGTACAAAACTCTTGAGTTTTTTTGTCTTGTGCCCAGCCTAGTGCTCTGTAAAACTGAAAAAAATAAACCCATCATATTTACCTGACTTGCAGAGGTGAAGTAAAGCTCATCTCATTCATGTTTTGAATCAAACCACCAGTAATGGCTCCTTTGGGAATGCTTGCAGAAGCACCAACAATTATTAGCTAACCTACTCTTAAAATCGGTTCACAAACTCTCTGGTGGAACATTTCTGTCAGAAAACAAATTGTCAGTGTTCAAAGTGCTCCATGAAAATATTGATATGGAGAAAGATCAAAAACAGGCAGGGTCTGCCCCACGGATCCCAGCCCTGCCTGCTGTTTCTCCAAACCATCTCCTAGACTGTCTTATGGGAAGTATGGGAAGCAAAGAGCCTGTGAATCTCAGCTCCAAAGTCCCCAACAGCCCAGTCTGATGTCCTCTGACAGGGGCTGATCTCACAGCAGCAGCCCCTCACCTCCCCCTAGAAGACACAGCAAGGCAGGAAATAGGGTTTTGTCTCTATTTGATTACTTACAGCAACAGAACAGATGAAAAGTTTGTGTTCTGTTGCAAAACCACCAGAGGAGACTTCCATCAAAATCTGTGAGACACACAAGTAACCACCAGCCAAATAGCTGAGATTAAGGAAAGATAGAATTACCTTGAATTATTGTACCCCTAAAGAACAATATCCAGTCTGTCAGATCTGTAAAGAGAGATGTGGTGTCTGGGTACCACCATCATGGCAGGACAGGGTGAGTTGCCTACAAGAGCCTGTGCCTTTTGAGAGTCAAAAACCTCGTGCCAGGAGTCAGTCCCTTACCCCAAAGGTCTTCATCAAGAAGGAGAGAACTTCCAGCACTTTATAGACTGGGAATTGTGACACTGGAGGTGACTGCACTGGGCATCTGGGCACATTCCCAGCTCATTAATGCCTGTGGCAAATAAAGCACAAGCAGAGGGGAAGGTGTTCGGGTGGTGACTTGGTAGGAGGCTGATTGAGCCTGGTGCCTGTACAGACCCCTGAATTCTGTGCAATACAATTCCTACAGCATCCACATGAGAATACAACACTTCTATAGCGGTTCTATACACTCACCTCCTCTATCAGTTCTCCTGCCATTCCTTAAAAATATATAAATAAAGGTATTGATCACTTACCACCTGTGCTCTGAACTACAATCCTGCAAATGTTTTTGCTCTGGGAACATGAAGAAACATATGTTAGCATTAACTTTTCTGCCTTTTTTATACAGCTATAAACAGATCCATTGATTTCCCCCACCCCTCCTGCTATTTAATTTTGCAAAAATAAATGCTTTCCTGGACAGTCAGAGTTCATTACAGAGACAGAGCACAGCTGCCCTTGTCTGCCCACAAGAATCATAGAACCATTTAGGTTGGAGAAGATCACAGGACTTTTAAGGTTGGAAAAATTCTTTAAGGTCATGGAGTCCAACCGTTCCCCCAGCACTGCCAAGGCCACCACTAACCCATGTCCCCAAGTGCCACATCTATGAGGCTTTTAAATCCCTCAGGGATGGGGACTCCACTGCTGCCCTGGGCAGCCTGTTCTGATGCTGGACAACCCTTTTGGTGAAGAAATTTTCCCTGATATCCACTTCAAACTTCCCCTGGCACAGCTTGAGGCTGTTTCCTCTCATCCTGTCCCTGTTCCCTGGAAGCAGAGCTCAACCTCCCCCTGGCTGCCCCTCCTGGCAGGAGCTGTGCAGAGCCAGAAGGGCCCCCTGAGCCTCCTTTGCTCCAGGCTGAGCCCCCCACAGCTCCCTCAGCCTCTCCTGGGGCTCCAGCCCCTTCCCAGCTCTGTTCCCTCCCCTGAACCCACTCCAGCCCCTCAGTGTCTTTTTGGGCAATGCACAGTTAAATGAGAGGTGAGACTGAAAGAACCTACTTTGTCCTCCAAGAGCTGCTCTCCTCCCCCACACTCACATCCTCCCCTTGGCTTCCACCTTGGCAGCCTCCAGAAGCCCCCAGCTAATCCCATTTCATTCACATTGGGTCAGAGCACAAGCTTCCCAAAAATGTAATTGCCTGGAAAACCCAGGATTCCTGCAGCTGGGTCTCCAGGAGGGGTTTTCACACACCCTCTGGTTTTGCAGCAGGGGACGAGGATGTGGAACCAGTTCTTCCTCCTGGAGGAAGGCAGAGAGCCCGGAGCAAAGCTCACCATCTGCACAGCCCGTGAGTCACCTCGGGCCTGGGCAGTTTACTCCATATATTAGTCAACAGAAACAAACAACACAAATCCCTAGACATTATAAAAGCCTTCAAAAAAAAAAAAAAATTAACTCCCTCTCCAAAATTTTGGCCACAGTTAATTATAATTTTCTGGAGATTTGAAAAATACATAAATTAATTGTGGTTTCTATAAACATGAAGATAAATCACTACATGTAAATATTGGTTCTCAACAGTTACTAAAGCCTCTCTAGGGGCTGTTTTTATTTTACTGAGACAGAGCAACTCAGTTGTAAAAGATTTGCTTTGTCCCTTTTGCTCATCAAGGAGGGGAGTGGGGTCTGAAAAGTTTTCTTGCATTCACCACCGAATGCTTTCTAGCTGATGACTTTTGACAGCATTATTAAGTAAATTGAAGGGGAAGATTGATTTCCAAGATGATACATTATAAAGTCATGAGAAATAAAACTGAAGCTTTTATTCCAGAAAGGAAGAGGCAGCAAATGCAAGGAAGACACTAAGACAGACACTGTACCACCCACCAGTTCCCCTTTTAAAGCTTCCAAGCTGACTGGAAGTCAGAGCCATAATGAGAAAATTTTAAGAGTTTTGGGGTTTGGATGAGCAATACAATGTGTGTGAGCATCCCTGAGGCTCATCCAGACTGTACAAGCTTGGATCCAGCTCGTGGGTTGCAAGATTTACAAGGACACGGTGAGGTATCACATATTTACAGCTTCTGCTTGGGTTTTAAAAAATGCCCTGAGAGCATCATCTCTTCCAATACTGTCCTGTTACAGCTGTGGGTTATCAGCCAGGGAATGGATGAGCAAGGAAATGGAAAGCAACAGGAGAGCAGCCCTGACCAAACCCTCCCTGGACTGAAGGAGCAGCGTGGGGTTGTGCAGCTGCACTTGCACCTTACAGTCAACGTCAAAGGAAGAAAAAGTCCCTAAAAGGGGCAAATCATGATCTAAGGGTGTTAGCAGGATCTGAAAATATTTCAGTTGTGTCCCTGCAGCTGAAATACCATTGCCAGTGCTCTGAGTCCTCTGACACAACCACTGGAGGAAAGTGTTTCTGTGCCACACGTGGCTTGTGGCCGATCGGAGAGCACGGCACGGGTGGGAGCCCAGCTCAGGAGCAGGGAGGAGGTACCCCCTCCCCTCCTGGTGCATGTCCCTGTCCCAGCAGCACAGCTCTGTGTGTGACCACACCTTGAGCCAGCCTTAGGAACTGCCCTCACTTCAAAATAATGGAATAAAACCATCCCAATTTTCAAGAAACTTCTGTTTTGGGGAGGGGTTTTGTGCCAGATCAGTTCCCCGATCATGAACACGATACCATGCACAAGTGAGGAGCTGCAGCCTGGCAGCAGGAGCAGACAGAGAGAGAGGAGGCACAACAAGCTGAAAGTACCACCAAACTGGACAAGAAACAGCAAAGACAGAGGGACCTGGAGCAGAAGTCCTGTGAGGGAGAAGGCCCCCTGGGGTGTTTAGATGGGGATATTTGTAAAACCCAAAAGTTCTTGAGCAGGGAAAACACAGACCCTTTGGGTGAGTGACCACGTCAGGGCACAGAGGTGCTCACCCCTGGAAACCCATCCATACAGCCCTGACCCTGTTCCCTCATATTCCATGAAGCAGGTCAGGGAAAGGGATTTTGTTGTTCCAAGCAGTGACATTTTTCAGCTGGCTCTTGTGCAAAGGCTTCAGCTTTGCTGCCTTGTCATGAGTTTGCCTGGCCCAGAGAAACCACAGCCCTTGGTGGGACAGAGAAATGAACACGGAGAGGCAAAGCCCAGTGACAGGGCTGACAGGGAACCTCCTGTTGCTGGATTCCAGGCAGAGCCACAGCCCCGAGCTATCCTGCCTCTTCCACCAGCCCATGGTGTGCTGAGTGCTCTCCAGACAGACACAAGGAGACGTGGTTCCCACCCAAAACAGCTTTCCAGGCTCCAGCTGGGCAGAACACAGGGAGAGCACACCCCACGTATCCAGCTATATTAGCCATGCATTCACAGACGTGTCCCAATAACAGAGCCCAGAAACTGCTCCCAAGTCACTCATCTTGCATGTCAAGCCAGTCCTCATGGTTTCCATAGGCATAGGGGAGAGGTGGGTGTCTTGCTTGGTTTCATAACAGTGCTGCACACTGATGTGCAATAAATAAAGATGAAATGGAAATAATCCAACCCATTCCTCTTTGAGCACAGTTCAAGGAAAATATTGCAGCTAGAGACCATAACCAGACCCAATAAATTTGTTCACCCCCCACCCCATTCCCCTTTTGTTATTAGGGTGTGACTAAGACTTTGCAGCATCAACTTTGGGTCTTAATTAGAGATTCTTGCTGCGAGCTCAAGGGATATTTTAAAATCACATTAAAAATATCATGGGAAGTTGCAGCAGGCACTTAGACACGATGCAAACCTGTGAATCAGGGCGGCTGAAATACACAGTCGTGGTCCCAGGATTTTTCCTTTATCTTAAGCCTCAGATTCCTCTGGTGGATTATTGTCTCCTGTGAATATTGTACCAAGAGAAGGCAGAGGGGACTTCATAGGCTGCACCCATCTGTCCTCAAATATTTCTATCCAAAGGACTGCTTAGCTTTCCCGAGTCAAAACTGGAGAAAGTGGGGCTGTATTACAAGGAAAAACTTATTGCCTGGGCTTCTGCTTAAGACATCATTGTCTGACTGTGCTTTCTACCCTGCACTCGCTTCAGACGACTGAACTTGACCTATCCACCCATCATAAATTAAATTCTTTGATCTCATCTGTAACAACACTGAGCCCTAATAACAATAGATCAAACTGCAGCAGGGACAATATGCTTATTCTTTACCAACTAAATTTTAATTAGTAAACAGGGCAGGGGAAGAATCCACCTTTGCAGAACAAAAAGAGAAAGAAAAAGCATTTAGTACTTGAAAGAAATTGCTGATAAAGAGCAAAGACATCTTTCAGAGCTCTACATCCTTGTTCTGTTCATCTGAAAAACCACATCATCCCCAAACCATTAAAACCAGGATGAATTTCACATTGTAAGAAATGTGAAGGCAAACTTCAAAAGGGGCAGGGGAGGAGGAAGCAGCTCAGGTGGGAGAGCAGTGGCACGGTGCCTTTTATCCACTGTCCCTGCAGAACCATCCCGATGATTTTCCACCCGGATCCGTGCCTGGGCTGCCTGGTCCCCGTGGTTGGCACAGTGGGGGCTGTGGCTGAGCCAGGCTCCACAGCTCACAGGGGAGTTTGGTGTGGGCAGAGCAGCAGGAAGAACCCCACATCTCCCACTGTTCGTTGTCTGTTTGCACAGGGGGGATTTATCATCGTGGGCTCCCCTTACACCAAATCACTTCGGCTGGCTCGAGATTCCCAGGTGAGCTCGAGTGCTCTCAGCTGCCTGGCTTCTTCCAGGCAAACTTAAATACTTAATCCAAGTGTTCCTGTCAGCACAGGCACCTGTTGAGGCAGGGATTTTCTGTGCCTGTGCATCTCAGGTCACTTTATGCCAAAGTAGAAGCAAATCCTAAGTAAATCTTTTGCTGGAGCACCCACGACATTCCCTCTCTGTCTGTTCCCTGGTGTCTCACAGCAGAGTGCAGTGACAGCTTGACTGGTCCCTTGGAGGGATGGCAATGTGGACCTCTCACCTCACCTCAGCCCATGGCCCTCACAAAACCACAGGTATTTTGCAGACCAGGAGGTGCAGAAAGTCTCACAAGGGAAAAAGAACATGGACTGATGGAGATGACATGTTCATATCAGGCCCATTTCCTTGGGAAAGCAGGCTAAACCCCCAGCATGGCTGATTACACCTGACTGGCACAGACAGAAGACAAGCCCAAGCCAACCCACCCCGTTTCTGTGGTGGCACCACATCCCAGGGAAACAATTCCAGACCCTGTGTGGGAAGCGAGCCCATGGACAGGGACAATTCAACAAACCTGAGCATGGAGCTCCTTGGGTTCAACCTCTGCAGTTCCCTGTTGTGCCAGCAATGCCTTCACTGGGGCTTGGAAACACCACCACACTCCATGGGTTCTCAAACAGGTTTGATTTGACACCAAATTCCTGCTGAGCCGAGGTGCTGGGATTCCATGGCTGCACGTGTCTGGTTGTAAACAGCTACTGCCTTAAAAAAGGGGTAACAATCCAATTTTAATCAATAATTGAATGCAAGTGAATAAATAATCTAACTGCAAACCCTTTTCTCCAGCTGTTTGTCAGTGTTTTTAAGCTGTTCTACTAATTGGTTGTACCAAAATGCCCCATGATTTGTTTACCACTGAAATGTGGCCCCTCTGCAGTGCAAGGCTGTGGTAAAGGGAAAGAAAAATGAGTTTCATCTGAAATTATGCGACGAATTTCATGTAGAAAAAGTCTTAATAAGCAAAGTGGAATTTAGGCTGGAGACTGGGGCAGACACTGAGGCTTTTATCAAATGCCAAGTGACCCTTCATGACTACAGGCAGGTGAGCTGGCCCTGTTTTTATGTCAGCTGCCCATTTCCAGGACAGAGGACACAAAGTGTGACACCTTTCAGGTCTCCCCTCTGTTACATCTGATGTGGGATGGGAGGCAATGCCCAGCCCTGCTCCAGGTACAGTTGCTAAACCAAAAACATTTAGATTCTCTTTCTGCATTTTAAATGTCCACCCTGGAAAAAAAATTTTCATTTTTACACCATGGATCAGACACAAACCAACAAGAGACTTCATTAAGAGGAGAAAGAGAATTGAGAATACGGCCATGGTATTTTTTTAGGTGAGTTTTCAGTTGCTCCTTTGGACATAAAAAAATTAAATAAATATGGTAATTTTGTTCATTAAAGTCTCCACAAGCAGCTAAACAGGATGAAACCCTGCCCACACCAAGTCAAGTAAAGGAGTCAAAGTTGGTGTGGTACATGGCACATACAGGTAAGCTTTGGGACACAGAAAGCACAAACCTCTGCCAGTTGTGCAGGAATAACCCCAAAATAAACCAGAAAAATCCACCCAAACATGGGCAGGACCCAGCCTTTGGTTCCATCACGACTGGAAGGATGGAAAGGAGGAATCCATCACCCCATGGATGTTCAAACCAGGGTCACAACTCGCACCCATCCATCACTGGTGCAGCCACCGCTGCTGGGTGGTTTCGAGAAGAAGCTCGAGATCTCTGGGGGGAGAGGGACTGCTCCTCCTGCCAGCTCTGCCACAGCCCGGCCCGTCCTGCTCCCGGGGCAGGAACAGATGGCTTTGCCACCTACCACCACTCACTGCCTCCTCAAACCTCGCCTGTCGTGTGTGGTCCCGAGCTGGGCCGTGCAACCAGCCAGAGCCCTCAGCTCCATTTCCAGTTCACATCACTCTAATAGGCCCTCAGCTGGCCCGAGAAATTCCCAAACATCTCTCTCTGCAAACAAGGAATTGGGTTTCTTTTGTCTTGCAATCAGGGGAGACAAATTCTCCCCTTAACCACAGTTTAATTTATTCCTTTTGGTTGTTATTGCCTCCACCTAGTGCAGCTGTCTAGACTGGGGTGGTGGTGGTTTGCTTTCTTTTTTTCCTCTTTAGCTGGGGATTTTTGGAAGCTGCCTTTGTTTCTTTCCGACACAAGTTTATTTTTAGTGTCACTTTTTCCATTGGCAAGATGTTATGGCTGAGGGAGCTGCTCTCGGAGGAACTGCGCTGCCTTCAGTGTGAAAATGAAGAAAACCTGCCTGTTTGGAGGGCAGGAGCAGGGGGAAGCAGCCAAGGTGACAGGGAGATGGTCCAAGGGAAGAGGATCCCGCACATGCCAATGGAGCTGCTGTTGGAAGAGCACACATCCCCTTCAAACCCCAAACTGCTTAACCAAGGAGGGTTAAGGCACCTTCTGACATCCTCTTGGACTGATCTCCTCCTTGGATGGAGCTCCACGTGGGAGGATGCCAACGGGACTCGCACCTGCCCAAGCCACGGCACTCCGGGCTCTTCTCCTGTTGGCTTCCAAGAACAAGTAAGGACTGCTGAATGAGCCACCTGAGAGCTCTAAATCATGGATAACCTTGCCACAGGAACCTTCCACCAGCGCCAAACAGTTCCCAGGTGATTTCTCAGGAGAGGGAATCACAGACACAGTTTTTTTTTTTTCTTTTTTCTTTGCTGTTTAGTCCCCTACAGCCTCCTGGCTGCCTTCTCACCACATTGACCTTGCTTGCTCCTGCTCTTTCAGATCCGTATTTATCCCACTTTTCCTCAGAAATATGGACCCCTCGGATTTTCCCACGATTTTTCTGGAGAGTGTTTACAGAGAGATGGCAGTGTTCAGCTCTCAGTTCTCTCCTCACCTGCAGAGTTTAATCCCACCACAGTGATCATCTCCTTAATTACCACTAGTTTGCTAACTTGCAAAGAGGAAGGGTGTAAAAATCCAACGTTTTTGTAAAGGAAGAGGTGGACTTGAAATAATTGGATAAAATTAAGACCGGATTCTTACTTTTCCAGTGCCAATTTTCAGCATTCACAGCCCCCAGACCAAAGATTTCCCAGCACCAGTCCAGCTTCACTGAGCTCTACACATCCCAAATACAGCAATACCAAGAGGGCAGAAGGAATGAAAGTAATATATTTTAAGGAAAACCCTTCAGGCTTTTAGGTTGTGATTGAAGAGGTGGGGGAGGGCATTAAAATACACACACAAAACTCCAGAATTAAGCAAGCGAGACCATTCCAGTTGAGCTGTTTCAGCCATTGTCTTACGACAACTTTAAACCCAATTGCTTCTTTTTAATGAGGTATTTTCTTCCCCTTAACCACCCAAATCTAATCCATGATGTTAGTCCAACTCAGAGAACTTAAAGTCAGAACATTGGGGCCTTTCTTAATCCTCTTAACTTGCCAAAGGTTTTCTGATCACACACCTCTTCCTTCCTACTTAAGACTGTTTTTTTTCCACCACCCTTTGTCTTCTGTTTACAGCTGTGAAAAATTAGAATCCAGGCAGTAAAATCTCTACATAACAAATGAGCATTTAGAGGTGGCTTGCATGTTTCATTGAAGGAAACCAGGCATAATTTCTTAATTATTTCATCAAATCTTATGTATCTAACTGTTGCCTGGGCTCAGATACTCAACATTTCTTGAAGGACATTCTTTAATCCACAGTCTTTGGTTTTAATGGATAATTACCTTCAGAAGATAAGCCCTGGCTCACGCTGTGGTCACTTGGCACCTTTCACGTGATGTGGTAGGTCAATAAAGCTGTTGTGGTGGGACTGGATCTCACGTGAAACCCAGGAATCCTCATCCTACCTCATCCAACCTCTTCCAGGTCCTCCTGAAGCCCAGCATCCCAGGAGAGTATTCAGGGCTTGACCACTGCTGTGGTCTGGTCATCCCGGGGTGAGGTCAGGACTTCTCATATGAAGAATCTGCAAAATCTCTGATCCAGCACTGATTGATTTCAGGGCTCATAACCAGAAGTGTACAAATAAATCTGACATCTACCATACCCTCAAACCTGGATCTTCCATGACTGTGGTTAAACTGGCACAGGAGACTGGCACTGTTGGGGACCTCAAGGACACCCTGCTATGAAGGCCAGGGAGCCACAGTGGAGTGAAAATTGCACATAAAGAGGAACCTCTTTTGTCCTTCATGGGGTTTAGTGACCAGTGAGGGCAGCAGGTGTCCTCAGCGATTTTCCCGTCTTAGCCAGTTCCAGATTTCCCTCAAACCTGTGAAATGCCAGAGCTGCTGGCTGAGCACTGGCTCCCAGGGTCATTCCTTGCTGTTGGACTGCACTGAACCAACCAGGCAGGGCTGCCCAGCCTTTCCCATCTCATCAGCAGCACAGGCTGGCAGCAGGAGCTGCTCCTGAGATGAAGGGCCTGAGAGGGAGGCAGAAGGTGCTGAACAATGCAAGAGCAGTGAGTAATCAACTGTCCAAGGGACAGTCCCCACCACGTCCCGGTCCAAAGGAGATTTCAAAACAAAAACAACGTGAGACTTCCTTCCTGCCCCTCGCTGCACCAGAGGGAGATGGGTTTTACCCAGTGGGCCACTGAGTTGAGATGAACTAGGAGCCAAGCAAAGGGCTTGAACCAGAACACGACCTGGCACCTATCCCAAGTTCCTTTTGAGTTTGGTTAATATTCCCCACCCATCATTTTTCATGTGCATGTGCCACATCACTTCCTGGTTCTGATTTGCCTGCTATTTGCCCCACGGGTAGGGTGTTACCCATCGAGACTCAAAAACCAGCGAGTAACCCCTCCTCCCCCTCCTCATAAACCCCACACCCATCTCTGAGGGATCCAAGCATCCCTAGCAGGAAGGAGTCCAAGAATTCTTTATGCACATAAGAATGTCCCCTTGCCACATCATAATCCTGTTTGCTACCAGTGCCACACACTGATGGTCTAGGTCAAACTCCAGATGTTAATAAACCTCAGTAACAACTGCTCAGAGAAAATGCAGATAATTGGTCTCATACCTGCTATTAGAAGAAAAAAAACCCAACAAAATACATGACAAAAAAAAAAAAAAAAAAAAAGAAAAAGTGCAATAAAAAAATGCATCTTGGTTGCTTTCAACATTCTTTTCTAAAAGCTAATTTTAGCTCTATGGCTGGAGCTTAAGGGCAGCTGCACATCTGGTGTGATCTGCCAACCTCCATGGGTCTGGCCCACAGCACTGCTGTCCTCCTTTGCTGAGAGCAAAGCTTTGGGATGCAAAACCACAAAGCACAGAGGGTTAATCAGTGGGGGATCCAAGATGCTTCCCTGTGCTCTCTCAGCTTTGGACAGATTCAGATGTCGATGGCCTCGCTGTGGTCAGGTGCTGACTGTAAAACAGCTCCTTCTGTTGCTGTTGCCCGTGTTGCTCGGTTATAAAAGCATTAATACTTGGCTTGTTGTCACTATTTTTTTTTTCACCGCCTTTGCTACTGCCATGAGCTCCACAAATGTGCTATACTTGGAAGAATCCATGAGCAACAGGCAGAGGACGTGGTCTGGGATGCAGGCTGTGCTATCTGTAGGTGCATTTCTGCTGCCTTGGAATCTCCATCATTACCATATATGCCCTGCAAAAATAGTTTCCAGGCAAATGTTTATATTTTGCCATTGCATGGGCTGGGGTTCTGAGAGGATCACATATGGTCAAATTCTGCTGCTGGTGCAGATAATGCAAATCCCCAAGAGATAAGTGAGGTGAACTATCTACATTAAGTCACAGGAATTACATGCCAAGGAAGAGTTTCACAATTAATCAGGAGTCAGGCTAAACTCCACACTGACCTGAGCAGCTGAGATTATTGATCAGTGTTATTTCCCAGGGTATTCCAGTTCTTGCTCACCTCCAGCCATGGGTGCTTCATGTTATTGGCTTTCAGGAATGGGTTTCTTATCAGACTTGCTGCTTCCTCACACACACACACTGTATTAACACAGGGCATCCTGCTGGCTGCAGAACACAGGTTAACCATGGAAACCACCACATGCAAATACCTGAAACACAGCCTCCACTTCTCTACAGCTCCTGGTTTTCCACAATTCGTCCCAGGGAGTGTCTTCTGTGCAGTGGGAGCTTCACAGAGCACTTTAAGTTGCAGTGAGCAGGTCACAGCACCACCAGCTTTGGTGATCTTTCACAGGGTATCCATACAATGATCCAAAATTGCCATTAGCCTTTTTTGGAGATATTTTTAAAGCTCTTCAGGCTGGATAACAGGGCTCTGGAGAAGGCCTTCTGCAAGCTGGTTACTGTGTTCCTCCAGGGAAGGCAGCTAAGACTGAATTTGTGAAGCTTCATAGGCACCCTGGTCTCAGAGCAGCACTTCATCCAGCTTTTCTCTACCTTCCACCACCTCAGTGGCTGGTTTGCATCCCTGTTTCCTCATGGATAAATACAGATATATCCATGTCACATGGATATATATGATGAGCACTCAGTGGGCCATACCATGGCTGAGGCTTCCCTGCTCTCTGACACTTTTACCTGACTTCCCCTTCAACAAAAACCATCCATAGGTGTCCACCTTGTACCCTTCAATCCATCCTGAAAAACTTTCTCTTTTACCTGCTGGGTTTTTACAGACAGATCTGTGAGCAGCACTTATGTACAGGGAGGAAGTTTATAAAATGTTAAAAACTTTACAAGGAGAGCGCAAAAAAATCAGGAGCACAGACTGAGTTGTGCCAGAATCTGTTTGCTTCATGTGAGAAACCTGTTCTCTGCAGGGCTTTGCACTGGTGAGAAAGGAACAGCTTGGAGATGAGGATGGTGCTTGTCCCCTGCACGCAGACTTAGGGTATTAGGAGTTCCTATTTTTTATATTTTAATTTAATTTGTGTACATGGCCTGTTTAGGGGAAACAGGCTCACCCTAAAGAGGACAGTCAGATGCTGGAACAGGCAGTAACTCCATCCACCAGGAGAAAGGAGGCAGCTGGAGAAGAGGGGAGCGGATGTGTGAAACCCCGAATCCGGCGGTTGTTACCCCAGCATTCTTCAGGAATTGCCGTGGTCTATATAATGTGGGTAGTTTGGAGCAGTTATGCAGTAAATATTTTTCCCTAAGCACTTTTCATGCTCGAGATTTAGGCTTTCAGAGGGATTTTTTTTATTTAAAAAAAAATAATTTCTTTTTTTTTTTGAAGGAAGATCAACGACTTAATGAAAAAAGTCTGAGATGCAAGAGCGAGGCTATCACTTCAAGAGTGCTTCCAGATTTACATAAATAACATTCCTGCTGCATAAACATCTTGGCAAAGGCAGAGCATCTAACCCCCCTCCTACTCTATTGGCCTCCACTAAATTCTGCAGAATATTAAAACCCCTTGATGGTAACGTGTTCTCGGCCAGAAACAAATCATTAGTTTGGATGAGGGCATCAAACTGCATCTGCTCTGTTCCCTGAAGTTCCAAGTGCAAGAGATTTAGGAGGGAGGGGAGAGGATTTCTTTGATAGAAGGATTTAGAAAAATGGCAATTGGTAGAATTTTTAAGCAGATACAGAGATGAGGGGACGCGTCTTTCCCAAAGACACATGGGGATGGTCTGGTGTAATTAAACGTGGAGATGGGCTCAAGCTGTGAGGTTTGGAGGTGGATCTGGATGCTCAGGAGGTTTTGTTCTGCCCACTACACATGGCTGAGATGGTCCACTGATCAACTTTATCAAGAGTCAGGAAGGGGTAAACACAGGCTCATCTCTAAGTGAAAAGAAGGAAAAACAATGGTAGGGAGAGGGGAAGTGTGAAATACTGCAGGGAACTCTACCTGGCTGCCAGGGAGCTGCAGGGAGGGAGGGTCCCTCTGTGCTGCAGGGCCAGCCCAACCCAAAGCAGCTCCTACCCACCAGAGCAGCAAGTGATTGGTCTTACCAGAGGAACTCTCTTCTACCAGCAACATTAATGAAAATTCAGGATATTTGAGGGAATTTTTTTCTTTTCAATCTAGTCTGCCCCTCGTGTTTTTCCTCCTCCAGAAAGAACCAACTTTCTGCATCCTCAGAGGTTCTTCTTTAAGCCCACAAGAACATCCTGCGTGGATCTGCAAGGACAAACAGTTTCTTGAAACACACTGGTCTTAATCAGACCTAATCTCTCATGACAGGACAGAGCAGCCTGGACATCCATTAGATTCAGCACAGCTACTCCAAGCAGCACTGTTATGTCAAAATTATGCAACTTAGGCTTTGATAGGCTTTGGGGATTTACTCAATGGTTTCTTATGAGCCCATTGGTGCCCCTCACATTTCAATGACCACAATATGAACATTAAATGTATTTCCTTTCCCACAGCTGGATACTGTCCCATCTGTTCTGAGACAGCCAAAGTGTCAAGTAAGCCAGGCAAGGCAGACAATTTTTCATGCAAATCTGTTGACTTTAGAATTTTTAAATATATGTCTTTTTAATAACCCACAGATTATCTCACAAAAAACCCAGGTCAATTGCAAGAGTTCCTCCAGCAGTCTTTGGCATCGTTACCCAACATTGCAATGCACGTAGATTATCCTCAGAAGAAAATCTGGCAGAAGGACAGAAAGAAATGCCATGTATAGTCACTCTGGTGGCTTAGCCTGGGCTGTTGTATCTGACAGTGCTCAGCCTGGATGCTCCAGAGGGATGCACACAACCCCCTAAACAACTGCACCCCGGAGCACTCTCCAGCTGTGCAGCACAGGTGGAAGGGAGAAAAAACAGATTTAAAGTGTGGCACCAGCCCCAGGCAGGGGGATCAGGATGTTGTCACAGCCATGGCCTCCTTCCCTGGCACCTTTAGGGTCCCTGTGCCCCCTGCACCAGGGTGGGCAAACCCAGGCACCTCTTCTGACAGCGCCGCGTGGCCGGGAAGCAGCAGCAGCACCCACAGAGTCAGGTCTCAAAATGATTTGCACAAAGCCAAGGAAATAACCTGATAAATCAACCCATGCCACAGGTGGCCAGCTCAGTGCAAGTACAGAACTCACAACTAATTTAATTCCAAAACCAGCCAGTGTATCAGTGCAGGAGCAGCCTCTGCCCAGCACAGGCTGACTCACGTGCTCATCCGAGCTCTTGGAGCACGGCAGGGATGTCAACAACTGAAGTGACTTGTGCCTATGAAACACCACACCACAAGGACACAGCAGAGCCTTTCTCACCTCCTGGTTTTTGTTGAAACCCCCTTTGCTTTTTAATGAGATGCTTCACAATAAAACAGACTTGAGGAAGCAGCTGGCAAATCATCCTGTGATGAAAGCCAAGGATGTTAATTGCCTTGCTGCCACACTTCCTATGATAAATTTGGCATCAGTTTGGGATACAATTCCCACACCTGGTAGGAGGGGATGCTGCCCAGAGGAGGTTGTTCACAGTAGCTTCCAGCCTCTGAATTTCATGTCCTTTTCCCAGAAAAGCCTGCTCTGCTGGGCACCCAGAGCACACCCGGTCTTTGGGGAAGGACCAAACTGAGAAGAAACGGGAAAAAAGGGGAAACTGAACCTATCCCAGACCTACACACACCTCTTATTCTTTTAAAACTTAAGCCGATGTTTGACTTACCCTGCAGGCCATTTCTGTGTATTTGAGGTCTGATTTAACGGGGTCCAGAATCACTCTGGGAAGCTCACACAGCCAGGACACAGCAGGACACTTCCATCCTCTGGAATAACATGAGGAAAAGGGAACTTGCTGCACTGAAGACCTCTAACTCTTCTGGCAGCTTCTGCTGGGACAGCTCTGCAATCACAGAGAAGGTGTTTGTTTGCCATTCTGGCACCAAAATCACCATGGCAGAGGCAGTCATGGGCTGTACGTGGAGCAACCAAGCATCATGTAGGCCCAGGGCACTGTCTCAAAAACAGGCCATTCCCCTTTCCCTAACACATATTTTTCCTGGGAATGGAGGAACCACAGGTCTCTGGATAACTTGGGAACTTTGCCACTTCCTCCAATTCCCTCCTTGAAAAAAAAAAAAAATTAAAAAAATACAGCTTGTTTTCTGAAACTCTGCTTTAAAGAGCTGAGTTCCTAAACCCAGAGTGCGTGATGCAGAACAGCTGACTTTATGTAAGGCTTGTTATTAGAAACAGCCACTGCTGAGCTGAGGTTTCATGGGATACACCTCGTTCAGAGCCCGGGCAGACGCACCACGAACGTAGGTCCATCCCCACAGCCTGGCTAAGACTGAGGAGTTCTCTGCCTTTCAGAGCCTGGGGCAGATCCTGACTCAGAGATTCCTGCACGTTATTTTCCATGGGAGGAAGCAGGAGTTATTTTGCAGAGGGTCTGAGCAGAGGAGATGCCAACTTCTTGCTGGTAAATACCACTTCCAACCTCACTCGCAGGCTCCAACAGATGTTTCTGCTTTTCAGAGTAATGGAAATTTTATGGACCATATTCTCCTCCTTCTCCTGTTCCCTGGGATGGAACAGCAGATCCAAAATGCCCTGGGAAACAGTGGTCTCCTCCTGAGGCTCACTTCAGAGCAGTGTCTCCAGCAGATGAGGGAGAGAGTCAAACCACTCAGTTGTGGGTTGGGTTCCCCTGGAGAACCAGACCCCATCTGCCACCAGGCAGCTGCACAAAGGCTCCACTGTCCAACAGCTTTCACTGGAGAAGCTCAAAATCCTCCTGACGGATGAGCTGCTGGGTAGAGAGACCCACGGGTATGCACGAAAGCGGGTTACAAAGATTTGGGAACTGTGGTGTTATTTTTATGCCCTTGTTTTGGTCATCCCTCACTAAAGTTGGAGACACTGAGGCATGTGAAGCCATTCACTGGAGAATGCACTGAATCAGAGCAGAGCTGGGAATAAATCCACACCTACAAGGCACTGGTGTGCTCACCACAGGACAGCACTTCCCCAAAACACAGTCAGTGGGATGGGACAGAGAAAACCTTTGCCAGTGCAGACAAAGTGTGGGATAAAAGGGTCTGATGTGCATCCTGAGACCACATTTTGCCTGGCCTCTGTCTCATCTCCCTGGGCTCAGCCAACTGTGTGTGAACCCCAGCATCCCCCCAGACTGCTCGAACGAACCCTGTGTGTTGCAATGCTCTGTGAGCAAAAACCAAAAAAGAAACTTGGAGAATCCCATTGACTCACAGCTGTATTAATTATTATTTTTTTAAGGGCCCAGGACTTAGTGAATGAGAATATTATCCCATGAGGATTGAGAGCACAATGGAAACAGGAAACTTTTAAAAAGCATTTCTGTGGAGATATTATCTCAGTGCTGTAGGACACAGGATTTACTTAATTGCAGCCAAGGAAGTTTTAGATTACGCTCTGCAATGTCTGCACGAACGTCTCAGCTATCACAGGGAAGGCTCCTTGCATGGCTATTTCCTTTAAGATATGTGCCTTACCCTGAACACGTTCACTGGAGGGGATTTGGTGATAATGCAAGCGGGTTCGGAACACTTCAAAGCCTTAAATGAGATTCAGGACATCACAACCCATGATAAAGAATATGAAATTTCTTTTTTAGCAGATGACATCCTGCTTTCTCTCAGTGAAACACAAGCCTCTATTCAGTGCCTTGGAGAAGTTTGAGAGGTTAACAATCCTGTTTCAGGTTCTTTTTGTGTGCATAAATATGACCAAGACAGAGGCAATGCCTCCAGGCACCTCCCCAGCAAAATCCCTCTTAATTTTCCATGCCAATAGTCCCAAGAAGGATTCAAATCCATAAGAAGCCAAATCTCTCTTCACTTAAATAAACTTATAACAGTAAGTCTCCAACCCTTTTATGTGACACACATCATGATTTTCAAAGATGGTCTAACTCCCCATTATCAATGCTTGATTAGGTCCACTTACTGAAAATGGCCATCCTCTTGAGCACTTCATTTTCTGCAGGGTCCCTCACTACTTGAGCTTTTAATATCACTTGAACCTAATCCTACACCCCATCCTTCTTCCCCCTCCCCCCCCAAAAAAAGAAAATAGAGGAGAAAACTGAGTAGAAAACTCAGCAGTTTTATACAACCTGAGGTGGGACCAATTTCACCCTAAGCAGCACCAAGTTCTTCATAGTGCAGGAATGGTGGGAAACAATTCACTGCAGGTTTGTGTCCTGTGTCCCCAGTTTTTACTCCATACACTTCATATCACAATTTCTGTTGCCCACGGTGTTCTCAGACCTCATGGCTGGGTCCCTGCAGATTCCTTAGGGCTGTGTGTGACCACTCCAGCACCCCGAGCTGATGGCAGGTAATGATCCACTTGAGCTCCTCCAGCCTTGTCTGTGATGGAAACACCACAGCTGGGGCCTCTTTGTTCACTCACTTTCCAATTCTGCTGAAATCTGCTGGGGCTGCAGCACCTTTGGAACCTCCACCCCTTCTCACATTGCTGAACCTGGGTTGGTGGGTCCAAACATCTTGGGAGAATTGATGGGCAGAACCAACCCATCTGAAATTTGGTTTATTTTCAGGGAGAACTCAGATCATCTCCTCAGTCCTGCACTGGAACAGTCATGTGTTGTTCTCTGCTCCAGCCCAACCTCTTGTTGCCACCGTGTGGCCCCAGGGACATCAGATCAACAGGGTCATTCTGCAGCTGTCCTGGAAAATGGACAACATGGAATGGATACCCAGCTCTCTCCACTCCAGGGGCTCCTCCAGCAGACCAGGGAGACACTGGCACCTCCAGCAAAGCTGTGCTGGAAGGTGTTCAAAGGAACAAAAATCCTGTGTCAACTTGCCACAGTCAAAAGACCTGACCCTAACGCTGGTAAATTCCAACTCCAGCCTTCAGGGACAAGACACACTGTTAGTGAAACAATGCCAAGCTAAGCAACCCAACTTCCTTGGATTTCTATTAATTTAGGAAGGATGCCAGGTTATCCAAACAGCAGTGAAATGAGTGGTTCAATAGCCTGAACTCTGTGCACAAGAGGTGTGTGTTACAATATTCCATACAAAACTGGTCAACAGTTCACTGGCATAGCTCCCAAAATCTCCAAGGCAATCATTCTATACCTGTAGACAAAAAAATTTAGAATTCAAAAGTAAAAAAAAACAAACAAAACAACAAAAAACCCCACCCAAACAAACAAAAAACAAAACAAACAAACAAAACAAACAAACAAAACAAACAAACAAAACAAACAAACAAAACAAAACAAAACCCCATTAAGTTGTAAAAAAGAAAGTGAAGGGATGCTTGTGTTTGCTTTGTTTTGGAGCAGAAGGCAGAGCAGAAAGCAGAAATAGAGAACACTTGTATGCAGTGAGTGCTCCTGGATCCATTATTACATCTGTTCTCCCAGATTTCCCTGCAACTGTTCCTCTTCTTTCCCAGGAACAATAAAACCCATGAGCTGCAAGCCAAGTGGCGAGTGTCCCACGACCTGCTCCAGCTACTGAGCTTGAAGCTACTGAGAGGTTTCCACAGCTACTGTGAAGGGATGCAACCAATTAATTCCATGTGCTGACTGTCAAGGTATCAAAAGAGGAACTGTCTTTCAAGTAACACTAGAAGAGTAAATAATGATTAACTTTTAATCCTCATTACTGTTTTCCTGACATTGGAAGAGCAACATGAAGTGTTTCTACAGCTTCTTCTGTGCCTTTGGATGTATCCTCACACCACAGTGGGGCTTTGATTCTCACAAGGAGACCTTGAAGTATGGTCAGGGTTATCCACCAGTAGCTGCCCAAAAAGCCCCCCTTCCAAGGAGCTGGACTCTGAGCTTCCTTTCAAAAGGTGGCACCACCAGATCCCAACACTGGTGGTTCTGCTGCTGAACAGCCCTTTAAACAAATATCTGAGCAGCCAGAAAAGTGTCACTGTTTTTCTGCCACACAGCCCAGCAGGTTGACTGGTGCTGGAGCACTACAGTGGGAGCCCTTGCTCATTTTAAGCTTGTCCCAGTGCTGTCTCCTGACCTCTCTGGCTGATCTGTCACCTCCTGGCCTCACATCCTCCTCCCCTCCAGCCAGCACCAGCCCTGGCACAGTCATTCCCAGAAAACCAAGCCTAGCACCAGCCTTCCAGTGACTGCATGGGTTTTAGTGCTGGCACCAGAGCAGGGGTGGCAGCCCAGGACTGGGACGAAGAGGGGATGTGAAACCTTCCTTTTGGCAGCACCTCCATTTCATCAGCTTGGGCTGCTCACAAAACACCACCTGAGGGACTGAGGTCAGCATCTGTTTTCTGCAAACTCAACCTTCTGCAAAGTTATGCAAACAAGAAACGACTTGGAGTGGGGATGTAACAAACACGTTCATTTTTCCAAGCCTCAAAATAAAGAAAAAAATTGTTTCTTTTTCTTCACGTTCCAAACCAAGATTCATAGAGATCCTCTTTCATCCATCACCCAGTTAATCCATCCTTGTTGCTGATGTGAGCAGATACGTCCTATGGGAAAGGCTGCCCTTAGCCAGCACATGCAGCTTTTTAAAAATATTGTGCTTTTAAAAATTTGTTTTTAAACTAAATCAGTGATACCTGAGCATTTCTCTGGTGACCTGAGCAGCTTTGCTGCCCTGGCTCATGGTTGCATGGCTTTCATTACCATTCCCAGTGGCTTTAGACCAGAAGGAAGACACAAAACTATTCCCCTTTGCTGCTGACTATCATTGCCCAAAAGTTACCTGCTTAGTTAAGCCAATTCTGATCATTTCAGAGGATAAAAACCCTTTTCACTTTCTGCACCAACATAAACTTGCTCTTAAAACAAACAGACTTTCTAGAATACCAGTCACTGAAATATCTCAACATTTGAGCCCCCAACATCACATCTATTATTAATATAACCATCACTTAGAGCTACAATCAGAAATGGTAACAAAAACGTATCACAGTAGTTATTCATCTGAAAATCATGTGCGTTTTTCCAAAATAAATGAAGTGTACTCTGCTCTCTCTCCCTTCCAGCTCCTCCCTCCACAACCCCCACAACCAACCTCAAGCAGAACAAGCCATAATGCAGAACAAAAACAAAATAAAATTGAAACCTGATAAGGCCACATTCTCAGGGAGAAGCCATGTGTGAGATATTTTTGCTTAATTATTTCAAGCAATGTATGGCCCCTTGGCTGTCACCAAGGCTGGCCTGTCAGGGTAATATCATGAGGAACTATTGTGCAGAGAATCACTAGATAATTCAGTATTTGAGACCCAGCTAATCAGCTCATGTTTCATATTCTTTTCCCAACTTTTACACTGAAATAAAGCCCTTACTGGTTTGTACCGAGGCCTTTTTCTCCTCTTGTAGGTGTTGGAGAGATGCTGGTGAGCAGAGATGAGACACTTGCCCAGTTTGCATGCACAGACATCACTGCTGCCACTGGTTCCAAAGGTTTTCAGTCTCACCAGACCCACAGAAAATGCAGTGTGAAGTCAGATTGCAGATACACAGTGACTGTTGATTATGGTTGAGGAAATAACTCAGCAGGAGGGCATTCCAGTGCCTGGGCTCCAGTCGGTCATGCCTCAGTGCCCTGTAAATGTGGCTGAGAAGACAGGTGCTTTCAGCCCTGAATTATACAGGATATTGAAAAAGCACCCACTGATGATACTAGAAAGGGAGCTGTTTGCTTTCCAAATAGTTCCCCTTTGAGCTGAGCTGGGGTTTAATATCTAGAGGGGATAATGACATGATTTTCCTCCGTTACACAGTGGAGTACTTAATACACATTGTGTAAGTAACCTGCTGGATGATGTAACTCTGCTTCCATGAGAGCTCCAGTGCTGAAGAAGCTGAAGGAAAGTCTAACTCAAACATGCCAGAACACCTTGCTGGATAGAAAGTCTCCAACTAACTTTACAAGTGCATTAGCAATAGCAAGAAAACCCTAATCCCAACACAGAGCTGATTAATCAGCTTTAACAGTTCTAAATGAAGTAAATGAGAAAGGTAAGGGGTGGTCTCCTGAGCAGTGCAATACAGGGATAAATCACCTGATAGAAAATACAGAGAAGCTGCACAGGGTGACAGCAATTCCTCAAGTGAAAACTGAGGAATTTCGGGCAAGCACAGAAATCCAGCAGCACTTTCAGATGGAGAAATAGAACAGCAGAATGAAGCTTCAGATGGCACAAAGATCCATCCTAAGGAAAGAGAAAAGAAACCCAGAGAAGCCCTCTCTGCAAAGACTGATTCCAGACAGTCCATTCTGGGGAGGGAAGTGCTGGCAGAGGGAAGCAGGGAATCTGCAGTGTTTACAAACACAACGTGGAGAGGTAGAGCCTGTAACGGGAGCGGAGCAGAACGTCCCCTGCAGAAAGGGAGGGGGTGGGAAATGAAGAAATTTGGTAATTTAACTTCCTGGAATAATGCTCTTTAAATCTCTTAACAAGGCAGAGATCATGACTTGTAAAATGAGAAAATAATGCCTCTGACAGTAAAGGAAATCTGAACATCAGACTCCTTCTCCCTATGAAGGGCTATGGCAGCGATGCAGCGGCTGCCTCGGGAGCTGCACGCACTTGAAAACGAAGCCAAACACAGCTGCCCTGGGTAAAAATTGCATCCTGTGTTGTGTTTTCAAACCAAACACTGAAGGAGGATGCTGGTTTTGGAAGTATTTTGTTTCCTTTGCAACACAGTAGCCATACTGGTATTCCCTGATATAAAGAAGATTCAAAGAAGATTTTATAAACTGATATAAAGAAGAAATCACAATGACAGAATGGTTTGGGTTGGAGGGGATCTTAAAGCTCGTCTCATTCCAAGCCCTGCCATAGGCAGGGACAACTTCCACTAAACCAGGTTGCTCCAAGCTGCATCCACCCTGGCCTTGGACACTTCCAGTGATGGGGCAGCCACAGCTTCTCTGGGCAACCTAAAATTAAAGATAATAAATGAATGCTGTAGTTAATCAAAGAACAGAAGCATGTCTCAGGTAACAAGACGAAAGCTTAGCAACAAGAGTAACCAAATCCAAGTTTAAGCAGCTGATTCAGCTTTATCTGTGTCAGAGCATCCCTCCTGCAGGCACAGGCAAGACCCCACAGGCTCATGTGCAAAGGGAACATCCTCCATTATTTTCCAGCTACTGGAAAATTCAGGATGTGCAATACTCAGTCTGTTTCCTTTCCAACATAAAGTCTAAAATTCTTCTGTGTTGAAGCTTCCAGCTACTGGTCTTATTACTAGGAGTTGGAATAGGGGTATGATGATTACTTTTTTTTGGAGACTTCATCCCTCAAGTTGTGACTTTCGAACTCCTTAAAACCCACAAATATTCCCATTAAAATGTTTACCCAAGACAAAGATTAATCAGTTGTTTCTTCACTTTGTTTTTAAGGCTCCTCTGACACAGACTCTTGTCTACCAGTGCTCTATCAGCTCAAGTGGCCATCCAGAGGGGACTGGCCATCCAGGCACTCACATTCCAAGCTTCCCTCCTTGTTACATGTACACGTCCCTTTCTTGTTTATATCTCAAAAGATGAATTTCTACCCCAATGTACATTTAGTTTGTTTATGGGAAACTGCTTCTGTCTGCATGAATTTCCTTGTAGAGGTTTGGAAGAGGTCCTGCCCTGCTGTAGCTGCTGAACTGTGAGGGGCTCGAGATGAAATGACCCAAATCCATTAAACTTTAGCTGAGTCAAACCAAAACACCCCACTGGAATGGCAGCAACAGTGCTTGAAGGAGCAGATGGAGTCCCTGGAGTCCAGAAAACATCTTAACCTTGCACTTTAGTGGCTGACTGTATCTGATGGAGTAAAAAGCACAGAGTCAGGTATTTCAGAAGAGCCCATTCCCAGTGGCTGCTCATGGATTCAGGGGAAATGCCTACAGGTCTTCTATGCTTTCCACCCAAGCAAGTTCACTGCTCCCTTAAATAGCAGCCAGCCCCCAAAACAGCTACTAAAGCCCCTTCCAGTGAGTCCTGTTTCTGCCCCTTTCCCCAGGAACTGAGCCACTCATTTCTGAATGAAAACACCTCCTTTATTCCTAATTCCCTCCCTCATCTGCTTGTTCAGGGGCTGAAATCTCTGCTCCACCCTGATTGCTCTCAATTGGGCAGCCCATTCTTTTAGCACTGATGTGCCCTTGCCAAATTGTGAGAAAAGTTCAAGTCAATGAGGATGAGACACTGTGGATGGTCCACATTCATAACTGGCTCGTAAAAGTGAACACAAAGGCAATGAACCTCACCAACAGTGCAAAATCCTTCAGTTTTCAAAACTGGAACTGTGGAGTGTTGCAAGAACAGACTGCCAGGGCAGTGGTGGAGTCCCCATCCCTGGAGGGATTTAAAATATGTGTAGATGTGGCACTTGGGGACGTGGTTTAGTGGTGGCCTTGGCAGTGCTGGGGAAATGGGTGAACTTGATGACCTCAAAGTCCTTTTACAACCTGAATTCTTGTGTGATTCTATGAAAATGATACTGTGAATTTCATCTGCCTTTGAACCATGATGGTAACATGAAGTAACTCACATGTAAATCCACAGCTTGCCCATGTCCTCACCATGGCATCTGGAATTGCCCTTCCCTACACCCCAGGAATTTGTAATGAATCCAGAAAAATGATATAAACAGGCTGTATACAAACAAAAGGGTATATGAATGACAACTGGAGGCAAAGCATGATTAATTGAATGGAAAAGCTGAAGAAACAATTCATTCTTATCATTACATCAACAAATTAGGGGAAAACTAATTAAATAATTAGTCAGAAAAGGAAAGTGTGTTTTCCTGCACAACAGTCATTTGATTGTGAAATTCATTGTCTGGGATGTTTGAGATCCCAGATTATGAGGGATTTGCAAAGAGCAGAGGAAGCAATGACAGATGTTGCAGTGAGGGCTGTCACAGCACTGGGATGGAGATGTAACAAGGAGCCACCAGAAGGGATCAGATATGCTGATGCAAGTCCTCATCTCAAACTCCTCTAAGCAGCTGCTGTCAAAGTGAGATAGGTCTATTATGGGCGAAAAAGAGAAGTTAAGGAAGAGAGTAGGATGTCCATGTCCCCTGTAATGATCCCACCCCAATGCTGATGGTTCTTGGGACTCCTGCAACCACCCCCACCTCTTTTCCAATGGGAAAACACAAAAATTACTGACCATTTTTCCAAGTTTTTGGGAGATTCAGTCTCTATGTTGCTCTGCTCAGCACAAAAGGGTTTTCTGCCTCTTCTAGACCCACTCTTGCTTATTAACCAACTTACAAGATCAAGGAGCACCTGCTCAAGACAAGGTTTTTCTGTCAGTGTTTTGCTATTACACACACTTGCATGGTCTGAAATCTGCACAGAGTAACTCACTCAACACACTTTCTTTCACTTTTTTCAATAGTGTGTAAGAATTCAAAACAAGTCTGTTTTAAACAACTCAATTATCCCCACAACCAGGTGGTCTGGTTCTTGGCTATCTGCTTAACAGTATTTCAGAAAGCAACACAGACTGTTCCAAAGGTATTCTCCTGGAATTTAAGTGCCATGTACAGAACTCCACATATTTGTAAATCAGTGTACGATTCCAGGTCTTGTTTCCTACCTGCTACTTGTTCTACTGCAATAGGAGCATTATTTACCTTGAGTTTCTTCAGGGCTTTGGCCACGTCTCCTTACTCCTCAGAGTGTTGCTCTGCTCCACCTCCGTTCCTGCCTCCACCTTGTGCAACAAGAACACCATGTCATTTAATATTTCTGGATTCAAGCAAAGGAAAACCACATTGCCTAAGATCCCACATGACAACACAGCTAATTCAGTGTTAATGAAGATGACGCACAGGAGGTTGGAGGAGGCCAGGAGGTTCCATCTGCCAGGCAACTACACAGACTGACAAAGAGCTGCTGGTTCCAAATGAAGCTTTGAACACTTTAGAAGAACCCACTTTCTTAAGACCTGCAGCACCCAGATAATTCCATAGGAAAACAGAAGCAGAGAGTGCTGCATGTGCCTGCTGTGCCCAGTCAAGCTGGGATCTCACCACAACTACCCCACTGGGATTCTCCTGAGGGCAGGTCCCCATCCTTTGACATTTCCTTTGACATTTAGAAGACACTCAATATGGATCACCAAACCTTGTGGAGCATTTTCCTTACATTTATCACCAAGGAAATACATGTACAAACTCCTTGTCCAGTTTTTGCTTCATTTTAAGTGTGAAATCAAACAGCTGTCAAGTAAAACCCCTCTTGGTCTTGAGCTGTCTGCAATATCCAGAGAGTCTCTTTCTACCTTCCAGCATCGAGGCTGAGCCTGTCTCTAAGGAATCTGTTCTTGTGTTACAGCTGGACATAGACATCAGATCCACAGAAGGTAACTGAAATGAGTAACTAGAAATCATCCTTCCCACTATGCAAAATGCAGGAGTCACCTATCCCAAAAGCTCAGCAATGCCATCTTCTTCCAAACCATGGAAGCTGTTCCCTTATCCTCACCTCCCTTATGGTATTTTTGAGTGTCAATACTTCCAATCCATGATTCTTCCTATAGAGGGGAACAAAATCTAATTCTTATTTAGAGCACTACGCTCTCAAGGAACAAAGGTTAAATGACTTCAATTTTTCTCATATCTTGGCCATCTCTCTCAGCCTCCCTCTCTCTCCTTGTCTGAGATTCTCACTGTGGCCTACAGAAGAGTTACCAGAAATCCTCATCTTGACTCATATCTTGCTGTTACTCATCCTTAATCACATTACACCTAGACTACTGAAATATCTGCTTAAAATATTCCAGGAACTCTCCAGCTCACTTAAACACTCGGGGTCTGGAATAATTTGGCCAGAAATGTCTCATTTTCCAGGAAATGGATGATGTCATCCCATTATCTGTCAGCTGCACTGCACTGCCCATCATCCTGGCCTTCACAGCTCTCTGCTGATTTACTCTCCTCACCCTCCCACTTCACTCCAACAGACGCAAGAAGTTACGACAGTTTGGATAAAATTCTGCCACCTTCAAGTATTTTGCTAAAGCCACCAAAATTTATCCTTGCAGATTTTCTTTGCTTTCCCTGGGGCAGAGGAAGGGGGAGCACTGACCTCCTCTGGGACTCTAGAAAGGCTGTGATCCCCCCAATCTGTTTGACTGATCAATGCATCCAAGAAGTTTGTGCCAAGAAGGGCTTTGCTAAGGCACAACTAACTTCTGAAAGTCCAGTTGTGAGAAAGGCAAGGACATGGGAGCAGATCAGTGACAGCAGGAAATGGGGTTCTAACTCCTTATCTCACAAAGTTACATTTTGTTTGGAATAACTAACTAGAGCTTATTCACACTGAATTCAGGACAGCTAAACCACAATATTACTCACAAGGAAGGCAGATGTTCTGGGCTTTTCTTACCTAGCAATAGCAGCAGCATCTGGATCCTTGCAAATGCACAAAATGACAGGGAATAGTGGGGAAGCCCAGAATTTTTTTTTAATTTGTAGGTTCCTTCCCCTACAGTAGTGTGTGTGTGCAGAGAAATACATACCCTTCGATTGGGACAAGAAAGCATGACATGCTCAGGCAACAGAAGAGATCCTGAACTGTGGTTTGAGCAGAGATTAAGTTAAAATACAGCCAAATATCACCAGAGCAGTGAGAACAAAAGGAAATATCATCAGGCATGGGGTCAGTGCGGCTGCTGCACCAACCCCACTGCTCTCCTTCCAGAGAGTCTACAAAGGACAGGAGAAAAGCCTTGGGAAAGCTGTGGGGAAGGACTGGAATGGGATAATTCACTAAAAAAACATACACTGCAAGCACACAGTGATCAAGTATAGTGAGTCCCATCAGTCACTGCTGCAGTCCCTGCCAGCCAAGCATGGAGAGAACCAGCTCCAACACGTGTGGCAATGGGATTACCTGAGTGTTTCCTTAAAAATGCTGTTTAAGACAACTGCACAACAAATATCAACAAACAGAGCATCACCACATTTCCAACTACACCTAAGGCTCAAGTTAGGACAATCTACCCAGCAACTGTTCCTAAGAAGAGCTTGCTTAAACGATTATTTCTGGGTGTATTGCATCTCTCAGTTTTTTTGTTCCCCCCTTTTGGACGAAATTCCTTATTTATGCTCCTACTGTCCACAGCTTATCTGGAAAGCTCCCCTGCCACTCGAAGCCAGCTGGTGTGACTCTGAGCAAAACACAATGACTCCTATTCTGGATCAGCTTTTACAGTCCCGCCCTGGAGGTCTTTCTCCTTTATCCCCAACTCTTCCTTACTTCTTTTCAACATCTGGGTAGCTCTCCTGAGGCTCCAGAAATAAATGCATGCTCTACATCCTGTTTCTCCACCCCCCAAGACATATTGTAATGAATACAGAAAACACATGCTCCAGTATAATTTGTTATCTCATGCAGAGCCATTAGCATCAGCTTCCTTCCCTGGATGGAGTCAAGTCAAGCTCAGAGACAAGTTTTCCAGGTTGCACATGCCACATGTCTCCTTGTTCCTTCCTTCCCTCTCCTCCCATTAGGGACTATCCTTCCTGATTATCAAGCCCAAGGAAAAAGAGCCAAACTGAGGAGGTCTCTTGAGATACTGATCTGCCTGTCCTATAATGCAAAGCAGCTTATTAGAGTCATTGGAACAACTCAAAAGCTGCATAAAACCAACACAGATTTCCCTCGTTCCCACCAGCACAACAGCACCTTGCAATTCCTGGTAATAAAAAGGTAACAGCACTGGTGGGACAGAGTTTGGAATTCCTCCAGCTTGTCTCAGCTGAGGAACAGAGGGATTTCTCAGGGCTCTCATAGCTTACTCCAGACAGTGCAGGCATGAGGGATGGGGGAGAAGGATGGAAATCACCTACTCTGCAAACACCAGGGACAACGTTGCAGTGAACCCAACAGACTCATAGACTGTACACAATGAAACTGAGCTCTGACACACTGGTCAACAGGCTTCCTGTCCTCTTTTTTTTTGCCAGAAGCTACAAAAACTGCTAATCTCTCCCAGTTCCAGCCTGAGAGGCTGCTGGCTGTCTTGTGTAGGCAGAACAGACTTGATGCTTTCAGCTCTTGGGGTTACCAGATCAAGGCAGTGGCCAGTACAGGTGACAACACAAGAGTTTCCAAAGCTGGGCTATTCTTCTTGTGACCTGGTTTTATTCACAACACAGGAAAAGCCTTCCTAATACAGGGAAGCTCCTGGTGAAATCAGTGGTTGGTAACATTTTGCTTCTTTCCTCTCTCAGACCCAAGTCCAAAGCCCACCAGTGGTGTTGGGAAGCCCCACTGACTCCACCAGGCTCTGGCACGAAGCCTCAGCACAAAGAGCTGGTGGGGATGAAGTTTTGGAAGCGTGGAGGTGGCTAACAGATCCCAGAACATGACAAAGCACTTGGAGCATTTGCATACAAATGCTCTTTGCTTGTTTATTGCTTCATCTGCTGCTTGTAAGTCCTTTTAACACACCCTCTAATTCTGTTATTACAAAAAAGAGTGCATGCAAATAACTGCCTGAGGTGAACTCAAGCAGAGAACAATCCATTAACCACTGTGCTTATATTCAAAAAAGTGTTAGAAACCCTCACTAAGAAATGGTGGTTTGAGGGGAAAACCCTCAGTATTCATGCAACTGCTGCAAACACACAGCCCTGAGTCGCACGCGCTGGAAGCCAGAATTCAAAATGCAAATGTTCATATTAAAACAAACTGCTAATTAAAAGCAGGCTTCATTATAGAGGTTATACATCTTTAAAGGCTCTACCAGACACGCAGGTTTTCAGCCCCACGCACAAACCACGAAGATACAGAGAAATACTCGCAGGCTGAACCCGTTCTTGTCCTTCCTGACCCTAAAATGGCCATTACACATCTCGAATGTTTAGTCTGGAAAACTCAGGGTCAGCTTTTGTGGGGAGCCATGAGAAAGGAGCAGCCGTGGCAGGGCCAAGTGACACCGTGCCCCGTCCCCTGCCCGGACGAGGACCCCGGGAGCGGCTGCCAGCAGCGATCCAGCGCCGATTCCCAGGCCTCCGACGGGCTCTGTGGGCTATTTAGCAAAAACAACTCACTCAAAAAATACCAAAGGTGACCCTGCCGAAGGATTATCTGCAAAATCTCCCCCGCTCCTTGTATTTTTAATGAAATAAAAGTATTTTCAGTAGTAGAAATGTCAGGGTTTGGGCCAGATAAACAAGCTACAGAGACCGAGTGCTGAGTTTCATGGATGCAGACTGGTATAAAATTAGGGAAAAAGTGCAGAAATCACTTGTCAGATTTTAACCCTGGAGAAATAAACTCAAATGTTGATCTAAGAAAAATGTATTTCTCAAGGCATGGCCTTGTATCATTCCCACTGTATGCCTTCCTTTTGCCACCTGTTATTTTGAGAACTGTTTAAATAAAAGAAACACAGAACCGTACAAAGAACTACGATACATTACACTATTTCTCAAATATGGCACTAAAAATGGCTTTCAAAAACATACAGTTAATCTGGCATGGAAAAACTTGATTTACTGAAATGACAGCCTGAAGTCTGAGAGTTTTTTCCAAACTTAAGAGATCACCTTGCTCTTGAACATTGAGTTCGCACCTCCACACTCAGGCCCAAAACTGGGGGGACATCTTTTAAGGACACATTAGGTTGCTCTTTAGAACTTCTCTTTCAAGACAATCAATCCAAAAGGAAAAAATGAAGAATTGCCACATTGTTCTGAGTTGCATTAACTGAAGAAAATCTGTTGGCATCAGTGAGAGTTGAGCAGAATGAATTAAGGAGAGCAAAGTTTGAATAACCTGAATTCAGAACAACACTTGCAAACTTGATGGTAACGTAAACATCAACTTTTGGCAAGGGCAACCAGAGTTTCTTTTGGCATAGAGAGCCCATTGATGAATCAGGGCCAGTTTCACAGAGATGCACCTACTCTACATCCATAACCTGGTGATAAAACCCCTGCTCTTGTTTTCAGCACCACACACATTCTCACACTATGCTGAGAACAGAGAACAATCATTTTGCTCCTGAAACACATGCATGGGACTGAGAACAGGCATATTTTCATCCCTGTGTCTGCTGGAGACTTCTGCTTCTAAGAAATAAAAATAAGTCTTTCTTTTGGATACATATGATCACCATTGAACATGCTATCAAAAATGAAGGCTGAGTGTACAAATTCTTATTTAGAAGAACATTAGAAAATCTGCAAAGGCACAAGGAAATAAGTCATTGCATTCAGCCAGTTCCTTCTTCTCTCACCTTCAAGTAGAGAAAAGCAGATTTCTGTTGGCTTTTTTTTTTTTTTTTAGATTAGCTAAGAGTAATTTTTCCTTGTATGGTAGAGATTTCTACTATTACAGCTATTGAGGACTTGAATCCCACAGCAAACCCCCAAGAATGAGTAATGGTCTCATTTTCCATCTGCAACACTGAGCAAGAGCCAAGGGCAACCCACTGACACTGAATACTGGAGCATTCGGACCATGAGTTTCGGTTTTGCCTCCTGCTCTTGTCAAAGGCCACTGCTGAAAGCCCCCAAACAGGACTTTACAAAAGTGGCTTTTCAAGGTTCCATAGAAATTCAAATGAACTTATTTCCTTTGTCATGGATTTCTGAGTCATCCTTTCCAAGGGAGGGGAGAGGAAATATAATCAGAAAAGG
>VZRZ01008652.1:1443677-1472560 GCA_013398175.1 Climacteris rufus
GAGAGAAAAGAAAACAAACCCAAAACAAAAAAAACCCACTCAAGCTTTTCAAACTAACAAGTATTGTCTATAATGTAAATAGTTTAGAAATATGGTAATTAAATAATCTAAAAAACACTCTTACTCTGCTGTACATTTATAAACATAAATATTTACAAAAACTTTCTGCTTTGTTTTAAAGGATGAGGTTTGCAGTTTGTTAATGATCAGAGTCTTTTACTCATATTGATTCTTTGGTGTGTTTGCCAATTTTTTAAGGTTTATTAAAAGTGTTCAACCGTGAATTTTAAGGTAACGGAACGAGGCTACATCACAAGTCTCTATTATGCACTTCTCCTTCCACATTCTAGTCCCAATGAAAAACAAAGGTCAGTTTGTTCTTCAAAGTATTGGTGCACAATATTGAAAATAACAATAAAAAAAAAGACCAAATTCCCCTCATTGAAATTTGGGGAGGATTATCAATGAATAATCCTATTTTATCTGCACTTGAGCACGTGGATAACCAGAGATAGTGAACAGGACTATCAGCAGGTTCAGACACACGTGTGCTGTGGTGCTTTGCAGAATTAAGGTGAGAAACCAGCTACAAGAGATGGCTTAGCATTGTAAAAAAAGGGTGAGGGCTTCATTTAAAAGAAAGGCTTTTTACTGGCCTGAAACATATGTGTGTTCCCTTTTAGATGTCAGTTACTTAAAAGAAATAACCAAAAAACAAACCTCAAACAATAAATAATGGAATTACACATTTCTTCATTAAATAGCATTCTTGTTACCAACAAAGTCTTTCATAATTTTCTTCAGTCACAGCAACAGACAGAACAAATAATTTGCCTTAATATAGATTGCAACTAAAATATACTCTAGATTACCTTAGAAAATATTACCGTAAAAAATCAGTGGGGAAGGACATTGGTTTAGACCAACTTACAAACGTAGTGAACAATACGAAGTTTTTGTTTTTTTTAAAAGAAAACAATTTGAAGATCCTGATTTCGTGTCAGAAAACGGAAGATTTGCGTTAACACCTGCCAGTCTGTCCTGTCTCAGCACTGGAGAGCTCAGAGGTTGGAATGGTTGATCTTCCCTCCACAGGAGCCCCGAGACTCGAGCTCCCACTCCCACCCCAGGCACGTGCTCAGCCTGTCCCTACTCCACAGATCCAAGCAGGAGGAAGCACCACAAGCTCTACAAGGCAGTGCAGGGTGTTAGGCTGGACCTGCTCACTCAGTGTACTGTCACTGCTAAAAATAAACTTACAAACAGCCACCCATTCAACAGGGAATGTCAGGAAACAGGGCCTGAATTTTCTGGGCATCCCAACTACAGTAATTAGGAAAAGAAAAATACCAAAAAAAAGCCAACATACAGACCCTCAAATTGAACAGGGTAACTGCATTTTTTCCTCAATTCCTAAATTCTATTCATACAGTACCCGAGGACATGTTGATTATCAACACTGCTGGGACATGAACTTCTGGTCACTGCTCAAGCAGCTGGACTTGAACCGGTACAAACTGGAGATAAAAAGGTTCAACACCCCATTACCAATCCTCTGAGCCATGAATCTCCCAAATCCCTTATTGTTTGGAAACCTGATGCAATGCCAGGCACAATAGGGACAGATAATCCTGCTTGCTTGCCACAGTTCCGGTGCATCCATTAGCAGTGATAAGGCTCATGCTCAGGGAGCTGCACTCCAGGGTTATCAAATATGAAAAAGAACTAGCAGAGTTAAATAATATGAGTTTACCTGCTTCACCTTGCTTTTCCTATTTTTAATACTAAATATTTTGAAAGTGACACTGTGAAACTTAAAAACCATCACCATTCCTTTCACCTCCCACTTCGGTTGGTGCAATCGGTACAAAAGCAGCCCTGGTATCAGAGAGGCTCTTCTGGAGCCAGGCAGATGCCAAAACAAAGGTAGAGGACACTGGCAAGAACCTTATGATCCCCTGGTATCAGAGAGGCTCTTCTGGAGCCAGGCAGATGCCAAAACAAAGGTAGAGGACACTGGCAAGAACCTTATGATGACTCTGTAATGCCTTGGAAATAAAGAGAGTGGAACGACTGCACATTTTGGCCCAATCTTCTTTTGATCAAGAAATTAATTTTCTTATGATCAGAAAAAAACCTCTGTAACAGATCTTTCAATGCTTACTTCGAAAAACACATTCAGTAGCCAGATTTCAGCACTCCTTTCAGATTAACTGCAGAATTTAAACTTTCAATGCCAATGGGGCTTTTCTTTTTAGTAAATAACTTATGTGCAATTCCCACTCTCTAACCTGAAACAAACTGAAGTTCAGAGCAATCAAAACAAAAAAAAAAAAAAATCCACCACTGCTTTTAAAACAAAAGGGTTTGCCCAATTTCTTTTTTTTTTTCCTAACACAACTTGGCTGAGAACCCGTAGATAAAATTTCGACTGAAAGTGAAATAAAGCAGGTTATACATTCATGAAATTCAGGGAGTAATAATGAACAGCAACTGCTGCATCATTTCTGCAATGCCACATCAACACTACAGCGAGGCAGCAGCTCCTGTTCTCACAAATAATGCACTGAGACTAAATGAGGAACAGTGGGGGAATCACACATAAAGGGAAAATACATCAGAGAGATTATTGCACAGGAGGCACTGTATGAGCAACAGAATACATTGGCTTCAAAAAACCTAAATTTGTTTCCTCTTAAGTTAATGTAAAAAATACAGAGGCCATGCCTCTCTGTAGTGTACTGTCACTGCTAAAAATAGACTTACAAACAGCCACCCATTCAACAGGGAATGTCAGGAAACAGGGCCTGAATTTTCTGGGCATCCCAACTACAGTAATTAGGAAAAGAAAAATACCAAAAAAAAGCCAATGTATAAACCCTCAAATTGAACAGGGTAACTGCATTTTTTCCTCAATTCCTAAATTCTATTCATACAGTACCCGAGGACAAGTTGATTATCAACTCTTCCCTCTGCCCTGCAAGACCTGGCAGAGACAGGGGTGCCAACAAGCAGGGCTCTGCAGCTCTGTCTGCATCCTTCTGCAGCACTGGTGCCTGCATTTCCACACTTTTATGTTCTTGCATCATTGCTCAGCACGCCAATTCCAACCGACCACTTCCCTCCAGGGGCAGCAAGTCTGCACACGTGATGTGAAAACAAACAGAAAACCAACAGCAATTTTTAAAATGCAATATTGTATAGAAAGCTTGGACCTTGTAAACTTGGACCAAGAAACCAAAAATTAAGACCTTCTAGCGTGTGGTATAAAAAACCCAAGGAAGTGTATACCTGCCTTCTGACTTCACAGAAAAATCAGAATTTGCATAGGATATACTTTGTGCAAGGCAACAAGCCTCTTCAGTATCTGGAATATAACTAAACTTGCTCAGAGTTCTTCTCTTCATGGATATCAGATATCATCAAATTTGTGTTTTAAGTAGTCTTTCATGACCTTGGCAATGGGTAGTTCATCAAGTAGTTTGAGGTTTTGAAGGCCTATACACTGACGGATTTTAATTCGGCATAGATCTTGCAAGTTTCTGGGCTGTCCTGAAAAGACAAAAGGAACACATAAAAATAAAATTATCACATTTTAAACATACTTTAAGACATCATTCACTCTGTAAAATCACAGGAGGTTGTTGTTTCCTAAGAGGGAGAGGGAAGGGAAAATTACAAGAGAAAAAGGATGGAAGTTAATACCCACCTAATGAACTCAATGAAATCAAGGGATGAATCCTAAAAACATTTTGCCATGTCATCCTTTATGCCTAAAAAACAATTGTACTGATGCCAGTCTAAAGTGATATTATCCATGTGAGGATTCCCACCAGGTGGCAACATATGCTTATGCACTGTAGAACTGCATAACTCCTCCATTTAATTTTTTGTGAATTTTTTTTTCTATCCTTGGGGGAAAAAACCCTCAGTCTTGTTTTTCTTTCAAACAATGTGACAAAAACTTCTCAACTGTTCAACTGTAACAGGACAAGGCAGTTTCCTTAGAGAGTGAGGATTTGTAAGAGTTATTCCAGGATCCTGTGGCAGGGTTAAAGATTGGGGTTTTCTTTCCCTCCTAATGAAAAGATGAAGCTTCAGGCTTTGGATGCAGTCAAACCCTTGTCAAACAGAAAGGGATGAAAATATGAGTTAACCACTGTCCACAGAGGAAAAGCTTTGCTGACATCACACAAACTTCAGCTTTTCTGGCAATGATTTTCCAAAAGAATCAGTTGTCCTTCAAGCTCATTGTTACCAGTAAACTACTAAAAATCAAACACCTTGAGAAACATTTGGTTTTTGGTCCCTTATCCAAAACAATCTCAGAAAATTTAATCAAGTTTGTATCTGAATGCACCCAGCAATGGAACCCAAGGAAGAAAGAAAGAGAAAAAGAGCAGAACAAGAGACATTGAGAAATCCTGCCCCAATAAACCCTTCTAGCTTTCAGCACTGCTGCCTTTGGGCCTTCCTAGCCCAGAGATTGCACACAGATCTATGTCTTTAATAGCTGTGAATAGCTTGCCCTTTGTAAATCTGTCTAGTGTTTTTTGAACCCATTCATACTTTCAGTATCCAAAACATCCTGTGGCAACAAATTTCACAATATAATTAGGCGTTGGCTGGAAAACTACAAAGTAATTTTATTTATTTTAGATCTGCTTCCTGATGGCTTTGTTGCATGCCTGCCATTCTTTGAGTTACAAGGAAAATAATGAATAATTGTTCCCACGCCAGTCATGATTTTACATACCTTTATATAAACCTCCATCCTCCACTCATGCTTGGTACCTCTTCCCAAAGCTGAAAACTCCAGTTAATAACCCCCAACATGGGAACCACTCCAAACCTCTGAGCAAACTGCCTGCCTTTGTGCTTTTTCCTCATTCTGCTACAGCTTTTTTGGAGTTATTCCAGTAACACATCAAAGCTGTGCTAATCAATATTTTGATCATTGACTTAACTGTGTAAGCCTCTTTTTCTTTATTTTTTTTTTCCTCCAAGCCAAGACATGGTTGTGGGACCTGCTGACTGTCAAACCCAAAATACTCAGCACCCTGAACAATGTAGCTGCTTCTGTTGGGGCCTATAGAAATGGGCTGACAGGCAGGTAGACACCGGGATTTATCTTAAGCACTAAATTATCTGAGGTAAGCCAGCAGAAGTAATGCATGAAAATAGTCTCAGTCTGCTTTTAAAGACATTAGATTTGAAATTAAAAAACCATGAAAACTTGAGTTTCCTTCATATAAGTTGAAAATACCTTTATTATACCTATCACCACGATACCTAAATGTCAATTTATTTTTAGTTATATCCCTCATCCATGACTTAGAATACAGACCGAGGGTAACTTTGTCCACCAGTGGTTTCTTCTTGGCAATTTTTTTTTTTCCACCTGAAGGAAAGAATTTAGGCAACTTGGATAACAGCTGAATGTTCAAACTTCAGGGAAAGGGGAGTTATTTTCGGTAAGAAACCAAGCAGAAAGAAATAGTTCTAATGCTTTAAAAAAGGGTTCAGAAAGGATGCACTGCCTCAAAAGCTCACTGCAAACAGCAGCTTTAAGCATTAGCATAAAGGACTAGAGATCTATATATATTTTCTATAGCAGAGTACACAATAAATCAGCTATGAGACACTGATTTCTGGTTTCAGAAATAAATGCCTTTTAATTAACATCCTACGTGGTTTTCGAGAACATAAAGGAACAGACAACTTAAAACACCCAGAAGAAATTGGTCATCAGTTAATTCAAAAAGATTATCAAATGTATGACATTTTCCCCTGATAAGCCTAAAAAATATTTCCTGGGAATGTGTTAACAATGGACATTTCCAGTGTTAAGCACCAGTTGCTACATCTAGTGGCTGTTGGTGTCTTAGGTCACGCCTTGCAAATTCCAGGGTTATTAATGCATTTGTGATTTATTAGAAACGGTGTCTGGAACACTTACTCATTCTTGGTTGCATCTGAATGAAAAAGAAAAAAAATAAAGGATTACAGACCGATGTCAGTGAACCTTAGCTTGGCAAATGAAAAATGTTATTAGTAACTTGGCAAAGTAAGGCAAGTTAAATGATGAATAAAGTTCTGTTTAAAAACGATTAGGAAGTAGCAACTTTGGTTATATCCTGCATCACACGTTTGGGAAGTTATTTAGGCAAATAAGCTGGAAAGGAAGAGAATTAGAAGAGAAAGAAACAAAAAACCCCACAAACATGAAAGGTACCATTGGCCTAATTACCACTATCATGAAAACAGTGACATAAAACTACTGATCACCTTAAAAACAGCCAACACATCCCTGATCCACCTCCAAGGGCCACCTTGTTGCTGTTATTCTGGATTTGCTAATGTGTTCACCAAATCATTACATACTTCAGTCAATTTATTTTGCAAGCTTTATAGTGGTAATCAAATAAATTATAAGTATTAATTACAGGAAAAAAATGTATAGTTCATCTTTTGCCTTCCAGAGTTGTGCTCTGTGCTGGAGGAGAAAGCAGAAATCCTCACCAATGCAATTCCTGTGTACAGTGTCCCAAACCTGACAGAAAACCGTCCTCCAAACAGAAGAAATGTAAAACACAGGCTTACAGAATAAGGACAATTTTTTTTTTCTATTTAGATGCAGCAGAATTCAGTATATATAAAATTTCAGCATCTTCCTAAATCAGTTCTTCAACTGCTACCAAAGTAAGTTTCTGAGTTTCCCCCTTCTCAAAGAATAAATACTTATTTTACTTAAATAATGAAAGGAGCCTTTTAAATTACTATTAAGAAACCAGCCTTTGCTGGTAAAATTAGCGAGAAATTATTACAAATTATCTGAATTTCCATTCAATACTTCATTCTTCTTCTTTTGCAGTTTCAAGAGTTTTCTGGTATGATATCTGAGAATTTGCTGTTCTATCCCAGAGACAGATAAAACTTCCACTGAGGATTTACAGCCTGTACAAAGAACTTATGTCACTGTTACAACTGCTCCACAGCTGATGCATTCTATCTGAGCCTTCCCTCTGCAGACAATGCTCCCCAAAAATTAAAACACTATTTCACCTAATAGGTCTATATTTAAGGATCATTATGACATACTAGACCTGGGACCTCTGACAACACTGATTTTTGGGGACTTTCATCCAGTACTGCAAAGATGGAAAAAGGGAATCCCTACCCATTCCCTCCACTGCAGATACAGAGCAAAAATCCATGTAAACATACAAAGCAAAAATCATGAACTGACCTTTCTGTTACCCAAGAGAAAACTGAGGAATAACTGAAATTAATACATTGTAGGCTGCAAGATGATCCTCTCTGATGTATTGTTCTAACTACTAAAAGAAAAGTACTTTTAAAGCAAACAATCAGTGCCATTGGTTTGAAGTGGACAGGCTGTTTCTGAAGAAATTAAAAAATGAAAAATAACATCAGTGACATATTTCAGAAGCCGCCCACAGTTTTCTCTACAATATTAATGCATTTGTCTAAAAAACCTTACAGTGGTATTTCTCAAACTGAGTCTCTGCCCCTCCTGGGAATTCTGAAAGACTGAAAACAGTAGCAAGAAACCATTTGGTAATTTCTTTTTAGCTACAAAGGGAACTTAAAAATAAAAATCTTATGAAACATTTTTACAAAAAATGTTGAAATCAGGCTGTTGTATGCTGGCAACAACTCAGTTCCTCTAGAATATCAGGAAAAGTATTTATTTCTGCAGCAAATTCTTAAACCCATCCCTTATTTCACAGCGGTGAAGAAGTGCAGCTACTGCCAGCAACTAAACTGAGTTCTGATTTTGTTGGCTTTTTTTGGGGGGAGGAATTAAAAAGATTATTGAACTTATCCACTGGAAATTCACACCCCCAGCCACAAAACCCACTGGGGAGGAGGCACAACCAGGATCTCCTAGGAATGACTGAGGCTGAGCCGAAGGGGAATTGAGCTGCTCGTTGCAGTAGGTCTAAACTTTAGGAAATGCATTGGCTTGTACCCTGGAAAAAAAACCCAGCAGAATAATTCAAGAGGATATCTGGTTTTCCAGCATTCAAAACGTCAGAAAAAGCTGATATCAAAAATCTATAGGTCTGAAAAATGAATGTAAGACATGCAGAGCTGAATGAGGAATTCCAGAGAGTTCACTGAGAAGGTGAACAAACTCCCCCAACCCCAACCCAGCTCAACAGGGCACTGAGAGCTTTGACTCTTTTTAACTGGGTATCACACAGGTTATTGTAAAAGTTCTAATTTAATTTTCTGTTCAGTATGCCTCTGTTAGAATGGCTGAGCCTGATGTATGTTTTCATTGCTCTTTGAAAAATAATTCTCCACAATGAGTTTTAGATGTCTATTAAATTTCAGTCTGTCTGGCACAGGAATTATGTACCCAGGAGGAGCGTATTCTGGACTGAAAATTCATATATGAAAAAGCAAAATGTCAGTAAAGCTCAGTGTTATACTTAACAGGTGTCTTTAGCAATGAAATGAGGAATTGAATGTGCCTGCAAAGGTATTTAAAAAAAAATTGTAACGTCTCACTGAAATTGCTATGGAAATTCAGCTAAGAAATTCAATACCATAACATTTATCTATTTTAGGAGACAGTAAGTAAAGTGCTCTGAACATCAAGACAGGCTTAAGATGCACTGTTATGCTACTTTTACATTATTTTTGCAGAGTACAGCATAGGTGTACAAATGGGAATAGAGCGTGGCTGTACCTTAAGTGACACATATAAAAATATATTTTTTTTTACATAGGCTTCCTAAAAAAATTCTTTTGAAGTATATAACTGTATATAGCTACACAAAATGATTCAACTTAATATACACAGTCAACAGCAGAATGCTATAAAATAACCCCCTTATCCTATTTCCCTGTGTAACTGGATGACAAAGCACAGCTCAATCATCACTGTAAGATTTCCAGCAGCACCCAAGGAAACAGGCAAACCTGCAATTCTGTAAAGTTCTTCTGTGTTATTACAAACATGAAAATACCATTTCCTTTGCAATTATCCATGTAATAAAACGTGTAGAAATCTACTCAATTCACTAGGACACTTCTGTATTGATAAAAGTTTAAACCACGTGGAGAGAAACTTTTCAAAATGCTCTTCCAGTTCAAAAAATTTCTAGTGAAAAGTTATCTTGATTTAGCCAAGGGATAGAGACAAAGGATGTATAAGGATTTCCTTAACAGTACTTCTCTCTCAGTTTTTCTGCACATTTACAGTGCTGTATAAATTCAAACACAAAATTACACTCTCTAGTCAAAGCCAAAGATCTGCCCTTTGAAAAATTAAAAAAAGGAACGCAGCTGACACATTTGTAGTTGAATTTGCTGGGTGACTTTTAGGTCTGGTTGCAGATCTGAAGTGAGTTCTTTGGTACCTGTAAGCACACAGGCCACACTCCCCTGCTCTGGCCACAACATTTCCTGAGCTCTTTGCCTGGACACAAACCAGCAACTCACCCAGCCCCTCCTGTCTGCTCCTGAGCTGAACAGACATGCAATTAAAGGAGGGCTATGGGGAGGGGGGACTTTCCAGGCTTTATTTTAATTCCCTTTTTTAATGATCACAATTGAATTTCTAGTATCTTACAGTTTATTTAAGCCCTCATGTATTTGTCTATGGGTTTTTTGTATCTCCCACGTTTGCTTTAGAAGTTTTAATATTCTCAAATCCCATTCAACTTCAGTTTCAAAATAAATAATTTCATCCAGGGCAGTGATTGCTCACTAATTTTATAAATATATACACTATCAATAAAAGTCTCTATGGATCTCTATCTTCATCCATATTCTACACATGCATCTCTATTTTACTTTGCATTAGTGCATTCCAAGCTTAACCCATGAACACTCCTGAAGAGGCAGGTTCAGACCACATAAAACTGAAGCATTTACACTGCTCCAAACCAACTCTTTATCAAATGATCTCAGGTTCTATGCTGGTTGCCAATAAATGTTTTTTGAAGTAGGAAAGTATAATACAGGTAAGGAAAAGGAAGGATTAATAAAACCATTGAGCTGTTTTAACCTTCAATATATTTTTTCCTCAGGGAGACTTAACTTATTTTTGTATTTTAAAAAAGAGAGAGGGGGAAAAAGAAAAATACACAAGTCTGAAAAACAAGTCAACAGCAGACTCATGGTCAAAATCTCTTTTGTTCCTAACTTAGAGCTTCGTGCTTAAACACTGAAACACAACTATAGAATAACTTCCTCTTGGAATTATTCTAGGAGCAAAGGAATCTCTACCTGTAACCAGGAAGAATATCAGACCTTCAGGGTCAAACCCCAAAATCCAATATCTTCTTGCAGACTCTCAGGGCCAATACTGAGCATTTCTGAGAGCTTGGTTTCTTGCCTGCAATTCCCAACCGGGGACCTGGGCTAAAGGCTGCCATTATTACCGATTACAATACCTACCAAAACAAAAAGAAATTCACATATGATGTTTTCTGAGAGACTGAAACTGTACAAATACGTTTTCCAAGTATAAAAAAAAATAGCTACTCACATCTTACATGTAGGCTACTAAATAGTATCCCATTTATATGCAGCATGCAACTGCTTTCACTTGAAGCCACAGATCGGTTTGGTAACTTTCATAATTTACATCTATTAATCTTTAAGCTTAAAAATGTTAATCTACTGCAAAAATAAAATTAATTCCTGTTTTACCGTTAAATATACTCTTGAAAACTTCAGATGCACATATAAAACTTACAGCTATGGATTTCTGTGTTAAGCACTCAGTATAAGGTTCAAATAAACAAGCTAGAAATTCCCATTAAGCCCCACGAACGAGGCACTGTTGCCAACCACAAAAGAGTTGCAGGAAGAATTCCAATAGAAGAATTCTCCAAAAATTTTGTAAATTTTCCTTCTAGAAAATACATATTGCAATAGACTCATAAACAAGATTCTTCTCCAAAGTGCTACAGCAGGAGATCTCAACAATTCCCTGTACAGTCAGATTTAACTGGGAACTCCACTACCAAAATGCCAGCTTGCTCTTTATCTATCTCATCTCTCATACAGCATCTTATTAAAGTAATTATTCATGAAAACCAGGGAAGACAGTGTTTGGATGTTTATAAAAAGGGCAGCAGAGTTTGTTTATAGCTGTTTGCAAACAAATATTCATAATTATTTTGCTCAGAAGCACAGAGCTGAAGTGTTTTTGTCAGCACTGCTTTCCCAGTTTTCCCTCCAACAGCACAAAACTGGGATAGTCCCAACACTGTTCCATTGGCCACAAATTACAGCTACTTCTTTCTGTAGCAGAATTTACTTCTCACTTAACATTAAGCCCTTAAGGTATGGAATCTGCAAACTCAAAGTTACAGTACCCGTTTCCAATAGTCTTTAGACACTGAGGAAACACAAAAGCAGCCTAAACCTTCGTGCTTACTGGTCCATTCTAAGACTGAAAAATTGCAAGTCTGGATATTCTATCATCTCCTAAAATCCCTGACAGTGCAACTGTATAGTGAGAGGCTCCCAAAAAGGAAACTAGAAAGAAATATGCTTGAACAAGATGGGGCAGGCAAATTAAACCAAAATCTATTAATTGCTTGTATTTCTTATTATCAACTTCCATCTTTCCAGAAATTCTCTTTCAATTTCAGATATGAGCAAAAACAACACCACAAATCATGTAGGAAAAAAAGAAGGAAATTCCAAATGCTTATTTGTGTCAGCTACTGACAACAGATCTCAGCTGATTCACTTCCAGCCCACACTGACTTTCAGTTTCTTTACAGAGTATACAGGCTGTCTAATTCTCATTTAAAAATTACCACATTCAAAAAAATAAAAGGAGCTGTAGGGGACAAAAAAGGATATATGAAATACCCCGTCCTCTGCAGTGCAAAGATCATTCTAGCTGGATGATAATTTATCAGGCCATCTTAACATGTTTGAATTGGCAAACGCTGCTAAATGCTAATCAGCAATTCCTAAATGCTTCAGGCAATTCTATAATTATGAAACACTAATACAGCATTCCATGTTGAGAGAGGAAGAGAAAACTTTCAGTAGATCTTGTACACAAAAAACTGTGACCTGGATGTTATGAGCCCAATACTCTCTCTAAATATCAGAAGTCACGATGAGTTAAAATCTCTCTTATTTCAAAGACATCAACAAAATCAAATCAAAGCTACACAGCACATGCAACCCCTTCCAGTTGCAGGAATGAACCATGGCATTTTGTTGTCTGGTTTAGGGGAGGGAAGGAGAGAATGTGGGAAGACACAAAGCAGCCAAAGCTCTTTCCTGCCCTACTCGTAGCGCAGATGAAAATCCAGCAACTGCAGAGGATTCACATGGCAATAAAAAAGCAAAACAAAAGACACTAAAAACCCCCTAAACAAACAACAAAACCAAACCCAAAAATCTTATGTGCTAAGGCCATTAATAAAATGGGACTTTACAGTTCACTCTTTTAAAAGGAATGCTTCCTGTAGATATTTAAACAAAACTAATTTAAATGAAATACACTTAACATTAGCACCTTCGCCGAGTAAGAGATTCCCAGCATCACAATCCCTTCACCTTCCCAGAAATTTTCTAGTGCATTTAAATAGCATCAAGGGGCAGAGAGGAAGCATTTTTTTTTTTTCTGGGGCTAAATTCAAAGAAGGCTTTTAGAGGACATTGTGTCCTGTGATTAACTTCTCTTACATACATACTTGTCACTTCTTGTAAGAAATCCAGACAGGGTCGGCTACTTCCAGAAATACTTATTGAAACAGCCAGTGGGGTCTGTCCTTCATAGTTCCTTGTGTTAGTGTCTGCTCCGTAATTATACAACATTTGTGCACAAAGCACATCATCTCTAAGAGCAGACAAGTGCAAGGGCGTCTGTCCGTCTTCCAAGCGCCCCAAGTTTGTGTCGGCCCCTCTCTGGAGGAACATGCGGCAGTACGAGTGATTGCTTTTGATCACAGCGTATCGCAACAGGAACCCGTTCTGAATGTCGATGTTGGCATTGTGATCCAGGAGGATTTTCACACAGCTCGACCTCTCGCGGATAATGGCCAGCTGGAGGGGTGTAGTACCTTTATCGCTGAGCGGATCAACCTCAGCCTTGAACTCCAGCAGGAGCCTGACAAAGGAGTCTCTGCCGTAGTGAGCTGCTACGTGCAGGGGGGTCCAGCCGTCGTTGCTCTTGGCGTTGATGATGTCGCTCCTGTAGTCAGACTCCAGCATCAGGCGGGCGATCCTGGCCCGGCCGTGCATGGCTGCGTAATGCAGAGCGGTGAAGCCTCCAATTAAGTCCTTAACTGTGGGATCAGCTGGAGTGAAAATCAAATTGGAAAAAAAAAAAGAATTAGAAGGTGTTACAATAATCCAGCGCTGCAAAAAAAATTAGAAATAAAAAGAAGAAGAATCAAACAGTAATTGCTAGTCTCTTCAGGCATAGCGCGACAGGATTTTTTTGTGCTTCAAGCTAATTCTTGCTTTCGTGAACATGCTATTTTTAAGACAAAGTTAAAATCGTATTTAAGACCAACGTACAAAAAAAGTAGTTTTTCTTTCACATACATATGTTTCCATTTGACAAATACTTTTCCACATCTTCCTAGCACTCTTAGGAATTAATTACTAATTACTCAAATCTCTCTGTCCATCCAGTTTTCCTCCAGTTCTACAATATTACATTTCTTTCTCAATATTCAACTTTTTTATTTTCCCTTGTGTTGCTTCTTGGTCTTAAAAAGAAGCATGTGTAGAAACATCTGCTGTCCCAAACTGCGGATGTTTTGTGGTCTGGCAGCTTTGTATTGTTTTTAGGGTGTAATGCTGTGTTAGGTAAAATGTTTCTCTGTGGTCTGCAGGATTTCCAAAGCATGTAGGATATATGTTATTTTAGATTATCTTGATAAAATCTCTTCTCATAGATGATGAATCTGTTTAGAATCTGTTCTGAATTTATAGTTTCACAAAAATTTAAGAATGTAAAAAGCCACTTCTGAAAGGAGTCAGATAAAATGTTAGTGCAGAAGACAGGTAATTACAGATTTATTTCCCCTTAACACAGCACAAACACGTGGACTGATTTATTAATTTAAAAATTAAAATAATCCAATCAATTCACTTCCTGAAACTTGTACAGCAAGTGACTAATTAATTACCCAAGGCAAGGTGGCATTTCTCAGCCAGAGAACAAGCCAGGCTGTGAGGTTTCTCCTTCCACCATCCATAGGTGCTGCTGTTGGACACTAAAAGGTACAAACTACAGCGTGGAAGTTTAAACACTTTCCCAGCCGGAGTTAGATACCATGTGCACAAAGATACCACCTGCTCTAAGTTCAGTCTGAGCCCACCTGGACACACAAAGGTGCTAACACAAAACAGGAATAAGCTTCCCAACCCACTGTGGTCTTATCCAGGTTAACACAGCCATCACACCAGAATGAAAAGACTGGAAGGAGGGAGTAGAGAATACAGCTGCAAAGATGATCCAACAACTTTGAGGGTATTTTAAAATGTAAAGTGAAGACTGAAGGGAAGAAAACAAATGAACTAACAAAAAAGAATCCAATATACAAATGAATGTGGCCTGACTACACAGAGAAATAAGATGTGAACTGCCTCTAGTGCACAGAATAGGAATAAACACAGAAATAAGGGGTAGATTAAGGAAAGTTTAGTCCCTTGCTAGTGACAGCTTTCCTTGTCTTCTGTAAAAAGCAGAAGTTTCAGGGCTCTGCAAAGTCACACTAACCTGAGCTAAAGGAATGGATGAAGCACCCCCAGCTCTGCAGGAAAATGCAGCCAGTGATGAGCAGGTGGTTCCTAACCTGCACTGTGATCATGTCCAAAACACAGCAAAGAATCAGCACAGCCCACACAGTCATTAAAGACAAAGATACTATTTCAAAGTGATGCTGCTCCAGGGTCTCTCTCTTCACACTGCTCAGACTATTCTGCATTGACTTCTGAGTGATGATAAATAAAGAGGGTAGCACAGGCATGAGAGTTCAGATGCACAGGGATGATACATTCTGAGAGGCAGAACTGGGGAGCAAAATGGACATGATGGAAAGGAAACAGCTTCAGTCAGAGCCATTTTCCACCAAAAAAAAGTTTTCTAAAAGAAATAATATTAGTGTTGCACCTTTTCTCTCCCACACTGCATAAGACATACAAAGCATCATTTCTATCCCCAGATGAGGTGCAGGTCACTGCCACAAGCCTGCTTAACCAATGTCATTTCCAAATTCAAGCAGACATGGCCCAATGCATGTATATGCATTTTATACTAGTTGTTGTAATCAAAACTGAACAATTTCCTTGATCAGGATGCTTTTTACTTATGGTTTTAAGCACCTTTCCACGTCTTCCCTACTCCCAAAATGTCATTGCTTTTGATCACTAAAGTGAACCAAAACCATTCCTAAATCATGGAAGAGAAGTGTCTTAAGAAGGACAGGAAAAAAAGCCTCTCAGTTGGGCAACCAAGCAACACAACCAACCAAACTTTCCATAACAAAATCGTTAGAAAAACCTTGTGAAAAAATACTGTAATTCCCATTAAGATTATGGGCTCCTAGTGAGCCAAGAGCACCAGTCTGCCCCTGGATTAGGGAAACAATTTGAACAGGATGGAAAAGTCTGTTGCTATTCCATCAATGTCCTGCTGCCACCTCCCGGAAAACTCCTGAACTTCCCAAGGGCTTTTAGCAGAGGCTGGACCTGCCTGAGGTTGCATATAAATTTCATCCATTCCTGTCTTAAGAAAAGTAACACCACAAAGCTGATGTTGCCTAAAGAATTTGGGTTGTTCTGAGGGCTTTGTCTGTTTTTTTTAAAGGCCTCGGTATTGGCATCATGTTGTAAAGTAACTCCCCCTGGAAAATGAGCAAGGTAAAAATTAATTGGGAATGACTCTCAGCTTACCTTTTAGAATCTGCAGAGGGGTAAAAACTACCTGGTACAAGTGTATTTAGCTAGAAAGGGATTAAGCCAGCACTTGCCAGGGGTTTTTTATGTCATCTCCATCCTGACTGTCAAGCAATTATTTAATTCCACGCTTCCCATTAATTTGGGTAGAGCAGAATCTAGGCACATGAACAGCTGCATTTGGTCACTTCTGATGTTCTTAATAAAAGGCATAATAGACTGGCAGAAACCTTGAGCAGCTTATCAAAGGTACCAATTACTGCAATCAAGCTCACTCGAGGTGGAAAATTTGTAGCATTGAATGCTACTCAGATTATTTTATTTCATGTTAAAGTTGGGCACCTAAGCCAGTAATCTAAACTCTACTGTTAATAAAACTCTTTTCTAATACTGTAATCTAGAGGATATATGGATTCATATACAAGAGCCTGATACTTTAGAGTTTCAATTTACAGCTCAGTGGGACAGTTTTCCTTTTTTCTTGACACCTTCCTTAGGTCACTCTATCCCAGTAATTTGGGAAGCCAAGAAAGCAATGCTTCAGCAGTGCTTCTGGCTTCAGAGACTACTTCTATTATTTCAAGCTTACTTTCCTCAGCCAGGGCTTAATTCTGACCACAAGATTTAGAAACATGGCTACATGTAGCTTCTGTTTTGAATTTCCTAAGATAACATTGATACAGAAGATGTCCAGGAAAGCATTACTGTGCAGAGACAGAAACAGTTTAGGAGCTTAGGGGGGTTGAGCATTTGGCATTCTCTAGATCCTTCCAGATTCTGCTTGACCTTACTAAAATGTAGGACCTTGAAGCCAAGACTAAAAATAAATAAATACAGCTACTTGGCTACCTGCTTTGACTATTTCATTTCTAGGAGCTTTAGAGAATTATTTTTTCATTTTAATATGAGTAACCACAAACTGTCCTACTCAGTTAATATTGAGAAGGTGGACCGCTAACTAGACACTTTCAAGACTTTAGCTTGTTGTAACACTAATAGAGGTGGTTGGGAATTAGTAAAACATAGTTCTTGTCCAGTGTGGGATTGTCTGTCTCTGTATGTCATATTAAAATTTTTAAAAGTACACTAAAGGGAAAAAAAGGCTGTTACACAAAAATCCAAGATTACTAAAAACTACACTCCCTGTTTTGGTGTTGCTTTGTGACTCCAAATAATTTCCATGGATGGGAGGAGCTGGCTTCAGAGAAACTTCACTTAAATAAAATGAGACAAATACACTAACAAAGTCAAATTCACTACTTCTCATTAAACCTTAAGCTTCTCCATGGTTATGATGAGCTTTCTGCATTTCATCAGTTGCTAAATAATATTTCTTATCTGACCTATCTCCTCTGTATCTGGTTGGTATTTCTGCTGGCTTCCTCCTTTAGTCTGGACTGGCTTTTTCTGCATTTTCCTCATCTATCTGTGTCTCCTTCCTCAGCAGATAATAAAAAGCTTCCTGCTGTTCCACCACCTCCACTCAAATCAGCCAATCTGCATGCACAACACTGTCCTCTGGCTCTTTTCTTTGCTGGTGAGCAATGATGGAAGAGAAAAAGCAAAAGCAGGAGGCGGACAGGTCATGACTCCCATAAGAATCTACTTTTTATTTCCAGGTCAGTGACCAAATTCCCTCTCAGCCTTTATGAGCCCAACTCCATCTCCATCTCACTACCAGGCTATGCTGGGAGCCTTCCAGCACCTCAGATCTGAGGCACAGCACTCTCAGCAACAGCTCACTGTGGTTTCCCAGTCCAATTTCCCCTATGAAAATATTCCCAGCTCTGCTAAGCTTCATCATCCCTCTGGGCAGCCACAGCTACCACCAGCTGCCCCCTCCTCCCCATCTCAGTCCCCTCTTTCCTCCAGAACTCCACACACTCCCTCTCACCATCAATTTATTACCAATATACAGTCAGTTTGATATTGTCTTTACCATAAGATTCACACCAGAAAAGGACCTGTTCCTTCACCCCAAAATCTTTTTATTCCACAGGGATTATGCACCACCAGCAAAACAACCCACTCCAGAGAGAAAAGCAGACACCATGTGAGGAAAGGTAGACACAAACCTCACACTAATGAGGGTGGCATGATTAACTCAGCTTGTACGAGTCAACTCGCTGCTTAATAACTCATTTGTGACATTATTGTGCTATAAATACTCATTATTTTTATGCCTCTGTTTTGAGGGAAAACGAGGCAAGGCACAAGGCTGTGCCAATTTTCAGGAGCTGCAGGAAAGCTGCCGTGGATGACTAACCCTCACACTATTTGTTACTCAACTTTCTCATCCTGGTGATTCAACTGTGAGCTGTCTCAGGACAAAGGTGTTTCATTACAGGCAGTTTGCATGAGGCATCAGCTTCAGCTGCTACTTTGGATAGGAAAGAGTAACAACAAAAATAAAAACAAACCACTGCATCAGCAGCTATGTAATATCAAAACCGACAAAATGGAAATACATAGGAATACAGACAGGATTGGGGGTTTCTATCATCCTTAAACTTACAGACAAAAAGTTAAAAGCAATGTATGTGACTTACAGCCTTAAATTTTTGAATTATTAAACTGAAGGCTTGAGATTATCCACACACATTACATTTAAAAAGTAGAATTTGAAGTTATATATTAGTGCAATTTAGTAGTTTTTCCCCCCTTCCAAGAAGGACATGAGGGTTTGCCCATTTGATGTGATTACAATCCTTAGTAGGCAGATCCACAGGGTCCAGTTGCTCAGGCTGTGTTTCACCTCTGCTCTTCAGGAGCAAATCACTGATTGTGCCACTACCACAGCCTGTTAATGCCACTCCATTTTCAGGATGATCCTACAGCTGGCAAACACTGTGACAGACACAAGGAGCCCCTATGGCCTCAGATACACAAAGCATCAAAAAGATAATTTCAGTTTCCTTGGGACTGAAAACATCTTAATTCATAATTCATTTGGGAACAACAGTGCTAGAACAGAGGATGCTGTCCTTTAAGAGCACTGATCAGAACATGGAGAACATCTACTGATTTCCTCTCCAGCACCACATTAAAAGATGAGGACTATTCCTTTCTAAATCTTCAGGTGGCCTTGGAAGATGATAAAGCAATAAAGAAACTCTGACTGTACCACCTGAGGGATAATAATCACCAACCACGAGTATCACTTAAACAAAAAAACTCAATCAGTTCTTGAACTAAAGCTTCATCATGGCTGGATGCAGGAGAGCTGCAAACTCAGCTGGATTAGACTAAAGTCCTTGCAGAAAGAGGACTGTTTTCATAAAGTTTAGCAGATTCTGTTAAAGCCCATACAGAACTTAGTCTTTAATGCAACTGCTTAACTTGCTTTAGAATTCTGAAACAAACTTCCCTAGGATTTCAATTCAAGGACCTGCCTTCCTCTAATAAGAAAAGAAGAAAAGCCTGTAGTGAGTGCTGTGAGTGCATTTAATTTTATAATGAGTCCTTCTGCCCTATTTTCATAATGCTTATTCATTCCTTCAACAGTTCCTAAGCAATTCGGGGGGGAGCAGAGAAGAAATAAAAGTAAGTTATTAAGATACAAAGCTAGTCTGTGATGTCATCCACAGGGTATGCATCAGAAGCAAACCAAGAAATACCCAGAAGCAGCTGGATAACTAATGAGCGCTGGGAAGCCTTGCAGCGGGGTGGAAAGCTGCGAGGTGGGCAGCAAGGTCGCTCTGTGTAGGCCACTCACCTCCGTGCTCCAGAAAGACACGGACACACCTCTCCTTGCCCCGAGCAGCAGAGAAGTGCAGCAGGGTCCAGCCGTTGGCGTCGCGGCCGTTGGGGGAGTAGCCCTGCTCCAGCATCTTGCGCACGGTGTGCACATCGCCCGCGGCCACGGCCGCCTGGATCTGCAGCTCCTCCTGCAGCTCGGGGTTCCTGCGGCAGTGGTGGTGTAACATCCTAGCTCAGTCTGCCCCTCACAGCAGCCTCAGGAGCTCGCAGCAGTCACCTTGAAGCAAGCAGGAAGACGTTAGGATTGGGAGCAGGAAGGAGGGATGGGGAAAAAAGCGAGTCGGGATGAACGGAAGGCAACGCCGAGGTTTCTCTCTTCGCGCTGAGGGAAAGTCGTGTCGCGCAGAGGATAAACCCCAAATGATCTCACTGCTATTTGCAGGATCATAGTACATGGTTGACATCACTGAACTGCAAAAGAAAAGGATACTTGCACGTTATAAACAGTAAATATTTTCCTCAGAGTGACAGCGTCCAACAGCAGTTCACAATTAGAGCAGCCGAGCAGTAAGCACAGTGAAAACTCTCCAGAAGCCACATCACACCATGTTAACATCCCAGACACTGGTTAAATGGAGGATCCAAACTGTTGCATGAAGCAGCACTGCACTGCTACAGTAACTGAGCCATGATACTCTTTATTTTTCTAGAAGTGCAGCCCTTCTAAGCTTCAGTGGGAATATCTTACTAATATAATACTGTGACCTACTGCACGTGAGTGTTAGTAACACTAACGTTCAACTTGAAAACTTTCATTTTCTTTTTTCCTTTTTGACCCTTCTGTTTTTGTAATACTGTCTGTATTCTGGCCTGTGCACTTCTTAATTAGTGTATAAAGGCTGCAGAGAACTTCTACACTCCAAAAATCAAACACAAGGATAATAAGATATGAGACTTCAACATACATAAGTGCAGTTACTACAGTCCTGTCAAACACCATGAGGACATATATCAGAATAATTCAATTTATGATTACCTTAATACATTTTATGAGAGCTGGGCCAAAAGAGTATCTAAAATAGCCAATGTAAAAGGGCCTAGAAACAAGCACACATGGGTAAAGACGGCTCTGTTTGAAAAGTATCATCTGCAGTTCTACTTGGGGACAAGAAAAAAACAGGTATTTAGGGATTCTTCCCCAGTACAGAAAGTTAAGTGTTTGCATTTTCACATACATTGTGCATTACATCCCACAGTCCTAAAATAGAAAGGAATATCAGAAGAAAGAATAAAAGCTGGGTATAAGAAAGGAAATTTCAAATAGGAGCCTCAGAAAATATTCAAACCTGTTGCAATGGATATTAACACACCTAGAAGTTTAAAAAGAGGAAGGTATTTAAACTCCTGCAAAGTAATCAAGATTAAAGTACAACGAAAAATTTTAAAGATGAAAATTAATTTTAAGCAAAACTTAAAATTTACTGTAATTTTTTGGATTATCAGGATGTTAACCCACATCATCACCCAAACTTTCTTTTAGGTATCATAAGGATTCCCAGATCTTTGTGATCCACAGGTCATTCAAAAGACACTGCAATCAACTTCCCATATCCCATCGGGCACTTGTTTTCCTGTGGTCCAGATATAAACACAGACAAGAGAAAAGTGAAAACATCAATCACTGCCAACTTTGCAGATAAAGCCACAGCATGTATCTGCTCTTCTATAACCTCATCGTGCCCATGGCAAAAAGTTATTTATCTGCTTTTTGGAGAGATAGAAACTCATAATTAACAGGTGCTCCAATGACCCTACTCACACTGCAAATATGGAAATTGCACACAGCAAATGCCTGTCTTTGACATTTATAAATGCTTCAGCTTACCATGTATGGCAACAATCACTACTTCAGCACAGGGTTATTAAAGAAGACTTTTTAGCTCCATATGTTATCCATGGCTTAGAAACTGGCTTTGTTTTGTTTTACAGCGTGAACTTCATTATCTGAGACTGGAAGGAAAGGGGGATTTACAAAGCAGCAACTGCTAACTCAATAGGTCAGCTTTTGCAGCATATTCCAAAAATCAAACTTAGTTAATCTGATGGCAATGGAAGTATTTCTATTGACTCTAATAAGCTTTTGCTAATCTCTTTTCTAAACTCCAATTAGCACTTCAGAACATGCTCACCTATAAAACAGTGAGCCTGACTTCATCCTGCATCACACCACTAACAGACAGCACTGTTAATGAAATTCCAGCTGCAGGATGATCTTCCTTTGGATTTGCAGGTGAAAACTGACTGTAGAATCTAACTGATGATAAATATGAGTCATGCAAAACTCTTACAAAATAATAATTCAGACTGAGTCCCTTTAGCCCTAGTTTCCGAGTATCTTCAAAAACAAGATATGAAAACTTTTTTGTCCTCACACTGAGAATTTCTGATCAAAAGTTAATGTAAATAAACTTTCTGATGCCATTTTTACATATTAGTTCTCTTTGTAAAGAACTAATACTTGCAAGCCCTCGTGTGATCCTGAAAATTAAGGTCAGACTAATTGCTCAAAATGCTACAGAAAGAGATGGGATGACTAAAGAGCTGAAGTGAAATGGGATTTCTCATTTGAGAGGCCAGCAGTATCCCCCCTGCAACTCTCTATGAAGACAGTTGGTTAAGGAAAAGCAAAGCTCTCTCTCTCACACTTCTCAGCTGGTGGGTATATTTGTAATGCAGCATTATAAAAAAATTGGCATTGGCTCCATATGCTGCATGTGACTAGCAGAGCTTATTCAAATTAGCTGGTACTAAAGTACATAAGTACTAAAACACACAAAGCAGAAGACAAAGTCAGGCAGCTCCTTTTATCACTTGCACAGTTTCTGTAAATATCCACTCTTCCATCTCACCCCTATGGCAAGCAATGAAATTCAAATTACAAGAATACTTAACCATAACATTACAGGTTTCAGGATAGTTTTAGGTACACACCAGCTTTGCAAACGTTTTCACTCCTGCTCCATAGATCATTTAAAACTCCCGTTTGCAAAGCCCCATTTAAGACATCAATCTTTGGAGAAGGGAAGGAGGACTACTGGAAGTAGCCCTTTGGCATTTAATATTTAATGTTTTGCAACTGTAATCAATCTCATTCAGAACTCAGCATGCATTTGGATTGCTACATATTGGCTTTCTGCAAGCAAGTAAAAAAATGAAGTGAAGCACAGGGGGGAAAAATGTACCTATATATTCCTGGTTATAACGATTGTACAGTGCCATGAAAATGGAGGACAACAACAGTTACTTAATTGATTTTGCAAGTACAACAGGATAAATTCAATGTGGTCCTGAATTACCTTATAAGAGGTTGTTACTCTTTGATGGATGTCCCACTCTTCATTGTCTTCACTATTCATAATCGTCTGTGCCCATGTGTGTCAAACAACCTGCTACCCCTTAAAAAAAAAGGGTATTCCTTGTTAGTTGCAAAGAATAAAAGTGAGAGGCTTACTTACTTTTACTTTGTACTTGTGTGAGAATGCTACATTTTAATGCAGTTATGTCAGAAAAGACCCAAAGTGTGCTTTCCACCACTACCAAAGAGCCCTCCAGAGGCTGGGGTGGGGGAGAGTTTGCTTCTGCCAGATGAAGGAAAGGCTACAGAGAATATTTGATGGAAGACAAGAAAAATGAGGGATGTGCTTCCTCTCTGGAGTAAACCTTGAAGAAATGGTCTACACGCTTCTCTAATGATTACATGTATCTGCTCCTGTATGGAACAAGAATGAATGCAAAGGTTACAGTAGGTATTTCTGCCTGACTGCTCAACACCTCCCCGTGGGAGTCAGATGCCAGGAAAAACATTCAAGATCCATTTAGTTCTTCCCAAACCATTTTTGTGGGTTTTTTATTTGTTTGTGGGCATTTTGTTGCTGTTTTTGTATAGGATTTTTTTTTAAATCTCCATCCCATCTCTGCTTCCCTATGTAAAGGATAAAACCACACAGAGCCTGGACTTGTGTCCTTCAGCTGGATTTGAGGATTGGCTCGAGCTGGCACACACTGTGTTTCATGAACAGGTAAAGACACCTCCACAATACAAGCAATACCACCTCAAAAAACTTCACCCTGTTCTTCATAAATAAAAGCCATCCTTTTAGGATCAAGGTTTACCCAACAGCAGTTACAATCCCTCTGCAGATTCCTCCTTCACCCTAACCCTCCTTATCCTCCCTGTCACCTGCAGCTAACAGGATCAGTCCCAGACCATTCCTCCTGTACTCATCAGTGTTATTTCATTAATTCTTTGTGCACCTCTACCTGACCTTTCATTTCCTTTGCCTGCAAACTTTTAGTGACAGGCCCCCTTATCTGTGTAAACACTGCAATAATATAATAAACAATAAAACCATTAAATACTTAATTGTACAGCAGATCACACAAACCCAACTGTGACTCGCTGCTTCTGCAAATGAGTTGCACCACAACAGTTCCATGAACTGTGCAGCTCTCAGCTTAAGTTAAAATTTCTGCCACTTAATGCAACATAAAATCATGCTTTCTCAACGATAGCTCAGAGAGGAGGATGAAAAAAGCTCTTTTCATCCCTCTTATGTGCATTTTCCAAGAGCTGTGCTTCCCAAGATAAAGCATACAGCATACAAGGTCTTCAGATATGCTTACAGCCCTGCACAAAACTGCACTGCCATGACCTAATTTGATCACATTTCTAGCCTTGTTTTTTTGCATAGATGATCAGTCGTTCACCTTTTTTTTTAAATTTTTTGCATGATTTTCACTTTAAAACCCACACATTTTTTATTAGCTGATGCAAATTAGAATTGCACTGACTTCACAGACTACAGACAAGGTAACAGATTGCTCCACTAAAAAAGTAACAAGCTTTTTCCCCCCAAAGGAAAATTAGCTGCATATGGCAAGAGTAAGATCTGCAACTTTAATAAAAATAAGTCATATTTAGTGAAAGTAAAGCTCTCTCACTCAATGACTTAAGAAAGTTTGATTAAAACACTAATAATTATAGTAGAAGCAGCACTAAATAAAAATAATAAGACAAACATCATTATCTATTGATAATGTCTCATGTTGTCAAAGAGATCTTAGACTTTTTCACATCAATGTGTCACTTCTTTAAAGTCACTGCCAACATCATGTGGAAAATTAATTCCAACATATGTATAGACTTACTTTAAAGAAAGTTAAAGGTTGGTACAAAAAGCAAGACCTCAAAATTCAGTATTTTGCTTGTTCACACAGCCTGACACATAAATCTGATTCCTAAACTCTGAGATTACACATCCAAGAACAGAATAAGGACCATAATTTACTGGTGTCAGCCTAACTCTGTACAACAAGGAAAACTGTACCATTACACATGACATTTTTTAGTATCTGGCATAGACCTCATCAATGTAGATCTGAGTTGCCTGTGGATTAAGTATTCTGAGACATTTAAATCAAATAAACAACAGAAAAAAGGAAAGCCCTGTGGAATAAGGATAATCACATCAACTTTCATTAGTCTCACAACTCCCTTCTCCTACCCATTTCAAAACTTGAACAAGCTGTGTTCTCACTCAAATGGCATTTTAAAAATGGTCAGTATATTTCTGACAAACTAAACACGGCCATCATCTTCAGCTGTCACTCAGGTTCCTATTCCAGCAGCTCTTCAGCCAACTGAGTAAGGCAAACAATTGTGTCATTATTTGCATTTTCATATCACAATCCTGAAGTTTGCAAGGAACACGTGAAATATTAAAATTTCACAGAGCCTTACAATCCTGAATATATTTTCTGCTGGATGTTCTGTGCTACAGCCCAGGCAGACCTCAAATGAGGTATCCCTGTGGCTGGGATGAAAATCACCAAGCAACACATACCAATTACTGGGTCTGAAAGCAATGAGTTAACAGTGCATGAATCCAAAACATCACAGAGGAACTGCTACTTCAAAGGAAAGAAGCCTTCACTGCTCACAAGCCATCATTCAAAGTTACACAGTGCTCCTGAGAGCTCCTGCAACAGCAGCTCGTAGCTTGGCCACGCTCAATTGAAAACAGCCAAGAGTTAATCTGCAAGTCCCCCCCAACTTCAGGTGTTTGCAGAACTAGAGATGGTGCTGTTACAGACTAATAAGCTGTGCTGTTACATTCTGCAGGTGGGTGAAAGTGAAGCACAGAGGTGTCCTTTTACTGCAATTATCCACTTCACAGAGAGGCTGTGAGGCCTGACTTCGGGCCCGATGGAAAATCAGAGAAATCACCCAGCTCAAGCAACTTCAGGTCTGCAAACCTGAAGGAAACTTCACCTTCAGAAAGCACATCACCTCTTAACCATCCTCAGCATCCCCACCCATACATTGGCAACCTCAAGCAGAGCCCAGTGAATAAAATGCAGCAATTCCTTCCAAACGCAGGACCTCAGTGCTAATGCTACAGCAAGGCCCTACAGCTCTTTTTGAGTGAAGAATGCTGCATCAGGTTCACAGAGCCAGAACCTCCTCCCTCAGGATGTGCACTGACAAACTGCAGGGAGCTCGTGCTCTGCAGCGTGCTTGGAGATCCTCTTGTACCAAGCAAAAAAACCCAAATTCTCCTCTAACTTACAGCAGTGCTGTTACTAAGTTTTAAACAGCAAAAGTCAGATGAAAGCTTAGCCTTAAAAGTAATTAATTTGTAGGAAGTGTTAATTGCTGAGATCTATGTATTTTCACATGACTTACTATCATCAGAGAACCCAAACACCAATATTGCTTGGAATGACAGAAGCAGGAACCAATGGCTACTTCAAACCACATTAAAGCAGCCAGTTCAGCACAAATACTCACAGCACAGCTGATGAGCAGAGTGCTGCTTACAGAATTTGTGTCATTCAACAATCTCTACAAGTATATTTGATATGTACTTCTATTTACTACAGCCTAAAAGAATCTAAGTGGACAAAATTTGTTGGATGTCTTCAGCTGATAAAGCAAGATTTTCAGTGTGATAGTAACATTCTGTAAGCATTTCTGGAACAGCAGGAAACCATCCCTCAGACAGTACATTTCCTTTAAGGGTTTAGAATTCACAATAAGGAAAAACAAACTCAAAATGAGTATATAGCATGAAGACTGAAACTTTCTCTAAAGGGCAGATCTCTGCCTCTAAAGGGCAGATCTCTGCATTTCTGGCAGGGATCAAGAGCAGGACTTCAGCATATCAGTAATCTCTGCGTTTCAACCATGTGCAAATTTCTGTCAGAAGTTAATTCCCTGATTCCTATGAACTCAATTCCAGTCTCTGCAGCTGAATCAAACTTTGCTGCACTGGCATTTCACACTAGGAAGGAACTTCACAAATTAAATGAAAACTTACATCTCCTGTTGTGAATAAATCCCAAAGATCTCACGAGTTGTCTGCACCAGGAGGTGTCCTGTTGGAGCAGCTACAGCCCTGACATGAGATGCTCTGGGTGGGTTGGGAAAAGGGAGTTATAATAAACTAAATTCAGATGAAACAGCTGTGCCATAACTACACTGCTAAGTTTGTACTGATGCACATCTGTCTCACCTATTAGCAGGAAAATCCCTCCTGGAATCACACCGGGCATGTCCACATGTTCCACTATTGCTCATGGGTTATCACAATTACATGGAAAATTTCTTCCCTGTACTTTCAAAACCACCTCAGAATCTGCTGCACTTGTGTTACAGAGGGATCTTCTATTTAATCTTCAACACACAGCAGCTACTTTTTGTCTTATTCCAAAGACATCTACATTGGAAAAATGATCCAGCCTTGACCAAGACAGTTGGCAACAGACACTGCTCTTCCCCCTGCAGGCTAATGCTCAAAAACAACTGATTGCCAACAATGAACAACGTTTTGGTACAGTCAGTGACATCTCTGAAAACACCACACGGACCAGAGGGACCTCTGTGGAGGGTTATCTTTGCCAAAACAACAAACTCACCTACATTTGAAAGAGATTAAAATGATTCCAGACAGACTCTGCACTGAAAGAACACGCAGAAACTCCATCCTTTGGAGCACACTAACAGTAGGATGCAGGAAAAGACTGACTGACATCACTCACCCCCCACTCTCTCTCCTAGGATCCATCTCTTCATCTCACCACGGAAAACACGCAATTCTCCCCACGAACAGCTCTCCCCCTGAAACAGAACCTCCCTCCTACCAGCAGCATTGGTTTCGATGACTCCTTTCATTTTTTTCCCTTAAGCACCCAACAGCATCATCTTCTCCTGTGATCTCAGCCCAAAAAGTAACTGCTTGTAAACAGACACCATCCAATTAAATTAATTTCAATTTTTGCAGCTCCGTTACAACACACATAAAAAAAAGTGACCCACGCAGGAATGAGGTATGACTAAACCAACATAATGCAATTACCATGACCTAGCCCAATAAAGATTTCAGAATCAAAGCAGAAGCAGAAACAGTGTTGAACCCATAAATTTATGAAAATACTTTAAGAAAAGATCCTTTTAACGACCGGGGGTAAAGTAATTTTAAGTGACATTCCTGAGATGGAGGCACAAAAAAAACCATTAAGTAGCAATTCATAATCAAAATAACATTTGCAGATGAATTTCAGAAAATTATAAAGTATTGCAAGAGGGACTGTATTTCAAATGGGCTTCAGAGCTTTCAAACTTTAAAAGGTCAACAGCAAGTAGGTTTTAAGAGAACAAAGAAATCTAATGCTACCTATTCAAATCCATAAAAACACAAGAGGCCCCAATCCCAGCCATGTGTCTAGGATGACTCTGAGAGTCTAAATGAATCATCACCTTTCTGGGGGTTTTTTGAGTGCTGTTTTCTCTCTCTTCTGTGTTATTTTGTTCTTTGGAGTCACAATTTTAAATTCTCCTTTAAGGCAGATTGAACCTAAAAAAAGATAAAAGTAGAACTGAGCCACACTATGACATAACAGAGAGAAATGAATAACAAAACCAGTTAATACAAAAGCAATAGCCAGGCGAAAAAGGAAAAGCCTTCAAAAATTAGGAAGGAAAAGGGTTATCCACCAAAATCGGGATCTCTCCTGGAAAAGGAGGGCACTCTCTCGGGATACTCAGGAGTTGGAGGGATAATAACGGCAGGACCGCTGCCCTGTCAAGGCAGCTCCTCCAGGGAATGGAAGTAAAGATAAGTGCAAAAGAATGGGACAGGAAGTAACCCAGAAAGCTGAGCTGCTGGGAAACCAAACCTCTCCCTCGCAGGAGTTCACGC
>VZRZ01008662.1:0-77231 GCA_013398175.1 Climacteris rufus
ACTCCCCCTTCACCCTCTCCCCCCTTCCCGTCCTCGTCTCCCTCCATATTCTTTCTGTCCTGTCCTTTATTTCTGTCTTTTTACCCCCATTCTCTCTTTTTCTTGTTTTTTGTTTTTTGTTTTTTTTTTCAAAATACTGCAAGTACATGTAACTCTTAATTTCAGTGGGCAGGTAAAAGAGGGAAGAAGCGAGAAAAAAAGGTAAGCAACTTTGGGAAAGTCATCCTTTGTTGAGACATGTGGTTCTCCTCCCGTGCTATTAAATGTCTTAGATGTGTTAATGTGGTTCTGCAGGAAAGCCAAGCATAATTATAATATTTTAATCCGTCATAACACTTCTGTAATTGGCATGAATTCCCCTAAACCATTTTTTTTCTAGCATAGTTTTTTCGTATTGAGAGAAGAGATGTTAGCAGGCACCCAGAAAGTCTGCTTTTGGTACAGCTCTGAGGTAACTGCCTGGTTGAGAGCCAGGTGAAGCACACTGGGCCACTTGAAATTTGCTGTCTGCTTGTTCAATCCCTACAAGTTGACAATATGACAGTAGATTAAGTGCTACTAATGTAATGAATCCACTTCTGCACTGATGTTGATATACCAACAACGAGCAAGGGGTGGTAAGAAGAGAGGGGAATAAACGGTACATTAGTTTGCCTGGAGTGATACTGGGGAAAAAAACCCACCTTCTATTGATCTTATGTGAGGTGCAGTTATTTTTAAGTCAGCTGACTTATGCTTATCCCATCCTTACCCAAATTTGTCAGAGACAGTATAATGAACATATATTGATCAACTGGTGTAGCTGGAGATATTTCCCAACAGTGCTAGTTCACATTGATAGGTCTCCAATGGGAATACATGGAAGTGCAGCCCTGAACATAACTTATTGTGTTCTAGGTCCTTCAATTGATTTTATTTGAAGAAAAAATATACAGTGGCTCTCCCATGACCTTTAGCTGAAACTTCTCTCTAAAGAACACAAAATGACAGTCAGACCAAATAAGCATTGCTCCTTCTAGTCCTGTCTGTCGTAGCAGAGCCAAGGCAGCTAGGCACTGCATGAATGCTGTGGTCTCCATAGGATGCCAGTACACAGAACAGCCATGCTTTCCAGTGGCAACTTCCAGTCATTAGCTAAAAAAAGGAGAAAATTCTATTATAGCCTTTGTGTTGCTCTAGTGCTTCAGCTAGATTTCAATTGTCTCAGCAACACACTGTTGATCGTCCCCCAACAACCTACACAGAGTTCAGCAAAATATCCTGTGAACACAATGCCATTGAACTGGTAATGCATCCCAGAGGAATACTAGTCCTAATAGCTGGCTTCCCGAGAGGTTTAAACAATCTGAGTGTTATGCCACATGGAATTCATTGAATGCCCTTTTGGAATTTTCTGCACTGCTTGGGATTGCTTTTTCATGGCAAATTCTTGAAAGTAGTGTGCTACTGATATGGGATCCAGATCCCCATTTTTTGCTCCATTCCTCAACACTGTAGCAGTAGCTAGAGAAAATATCACCTACCAGTATGTGTCAAAAGGAATGCTAGTAGTAAGAAAAGCAGCCTAAAAGGAATTTTCAAGAAACCAAAACTGGCAAGCCCAAAATGCATGTTTTAGAAGTCTTAGGAATTTGCCAGAAGTCAAACTGACTCAAACTTTGCAAAATAAAAGTAAACAGGAAAATCCACTTTCACTGGATAAATAAAGTGAGACCAAGCAGCAAAATGAAGATACTTTCTGAGTAAGTGCAGAGGCCTTCAAGATCAAATGTGATTCCAGAACTTATCAGATGAATTATTTTCATGAGAGTCTGGACAGCATCAGGGCTGCTTCCCCAAGCCCAGTTAGAGCACTGCAAATAGTTCATTTGCCCATGAACAAGAACGACAAATTTAAAGAAAATCTGCATGTTTTTGCAGAGAATAAAATAGGCACTTTTATGATGGTAGCTTAACAGAGCTTGTTTTCCATAGTCAAGCAAATGAGAACTGAAAGAGAGGAATAATTGTGCTGTAAAAACATATGACAATGCAGCAGGGTGTAAGCACTAGGGAAAAAGAAGAACTATGTATGCTAACAAGAACAAATAGTTATATATAATTTTAGCACTGGAAAGTGAAAATAAGTTTAAGTGCTTTAGGAGCACTGATGTTCTGGATCAGCCCTCCAATATCAGCAGAAGAGGCCAAAATGAGAACTAGCTAGATGATAGAGAATCAGTTTATGAGGAGACTTAAAATATGGTTAACGCTGCTGGAATGCTGGAGGCGCAGAAAGAAGAGCCAGAGACAGCTGTTCAAGTTCAAAGGAAAGGAAGGAAGGAAGGGGGCAAGACCCACCTTCTTTATTATCCTATATACTCTTTTAGAAATCACTAGTCATTGGAGGAGATCAGTTCTTCCTCCTTCAACTACAGTGGTCAAAGAAAATGTCCATCAAAGATCTGTGTCCATGGGAAAGGAATGCATATGAGAAGATAGTTCTACAATAACATGGCTATGTTTACAGAACAATAACCTTGAGAACTAGCTACTATGGTTTAGTTATTTTTAACAGCAAAGAGCAAGGCAACATATGTTTATCTGCAAAAGCAGGGTTTGGACTTCCTTTCCATCTTATTTCATCTATACCCAGTGGGATTTAACTAAGTAGCCAGACTGTTACAAGGATAAGTTCAAGGCCCTTTGGTATTCCTGTCTGTACCACAGTACACAGTAAATACGTTCATCTTGCAACTCATTTTCTCATGTCTGAAAGAAATACGTACACTTTTACCATATCTGATGGTAATTTCTTCTCTTACCGGTCCTTTCTTGGGTCAGTAAAAGTATCCTTGCTATATGAACTTTATTCTTTCTTTCCAACATGGCGTTTTTATGCAGGTCCTTCTCCTTCTTATCTTTACTCTTTTTATTATTACATTTTAAGATAATTTAAAGTTTTCTTTGTTAGAGCATTAGATTTAATTTGTTCAGTATGGTTTGATCCTCTGTAACAAAAGTGTTGCAGAATTTTGCTGCATCAAATTTTGTGAAATTTTAGAATTAAGGTATCTAAGGCAAAGGACTTCCACAAAGACTGCAATTCTCTAGTAGTCCTATCCTACGTGCTTCACAGGACCTGTCTTGCAATGGAATATACTTCAGATTGATATTGTCTCATTGGGGATGAATAATATCAACATACCTTTGTCAATGATTTGGGAAAGGGGCTGGGAGTTATCAAACACGCAGGTTGTCTGATATCTCTTTTCTGACTTGAGAAAAAAACAAAGGTTGAAATTTGGATTTTAAAAAGTTATTTTCTAGCTGCTCTATTATTTTGCAAGATGTAAAACATTGCAGTTGTTGTGTAAAATTTTCCATCCTGTTCCCATGGCCTCTGGCATCCATTCACATTACTTTACACTCACTGAGCTCCATTTTGGCTTGGGTGTATTCAACCTAGCCTGGTGAAGAAAGGCTCTAATCAGTTTGACATGCCTGGGAGCTGGTAGGAAACTGGACTCTATATCCTAGACCTGGTCTTCTAATTAAGATCAGAATAACAATGATCAAACCCTTGATGTGCTACAGCAGTCAGTGTCCACTGATTCCAGTGATAAACACTTAATGAATGAAATGTAAACTGCAGCTGGAGAATTTAATTATGGCGTATATACACTGTATATTGGCTTACAAGAATTCAGGCCAAGAAGTGTACAATGTTTCAGGTTTCTCCACAAATCCACTAAATTCTATTCTGAAAACTCTGTGCTTTCCTTAAGTTGGCCACAGCCCAGAAAAATCTTTGCAATGGTTTTTCCTTCTTTTTTTTCCCCTGCAGTGTCTAAGACCCTAAAGTAGACATATCTAAAAGATGGTAAATTGCCAAAATGCAAGTGATCTTCACAAGCTCCAAGAGCTAAGCCATACAGAAAAGTCAGAGAAAGCTGTTAACTCACAGAGTATGTCAGGGAATGAATTCTAAGAACCTTATAACAAGAATTTGCATGATTACAATTGCCAGGTCACGAGAAAACAGTATCAACAAGCACAAGAGACTCACTGCCTCTGGATCACTAAAAGTGTTAATTCACCAAGATCAAATGGTCAACTATGTATAATAAAACAAAAATAATGCATGACTAAAGAGTTTGCAAAGTACAGTTGTACATCACGTTAAAGCAAGTTCTCAGGAGGAATTTTTGTACACATTGAACTCTTGTGTTATAGAATGGCTTTTTCTGTAAAAAAAAAAAAAAAGAGAAAACTTCTTGTCTTAATTCAAAGTAACATGTCAGTGCCGACTTGTGGAACAGTTTTAGTCAAGCCACTAAGTAATCACAATCCCAATATAATCAGCTTGAGATCTTCTAGAAAACAGTTGTTAGAGGAGAAAAAAAGATCATATTCACATGCTAAATTTCAAATCAGGAGACCTTTTAGAAAAATCGTCCAACAAAATCATAACATGCAAATTTCTAGATACAGCATAGAAATTATTTTAAGCTACCATAACTTTCAAGGTAAGTAGGAGAAACTGAGAACAGAAAGGCCTGAAAAAGTAGACTGCTATTTTATTTCTAACCTAGTTTCATAAGGAAATGAGTGTTACACCATCTGACTGCACACATCTCATTCTGTCTGTGTACACTTCTCCTCCCCAGTAATATGAACACACAGACCTATTTCAAATTTAGTCAAAGGCTAGAAACACCAAGATGGTAGGTGTGAGTAAAAAGGGACAGGAAAAGAAAGAGGGCAGCTGCAGGGAGGGGAACAACCTCACTTCATGCTACTCTCCAACACGCCTTGGGGAAAATAAACTTTGAGTTAATTCTCACAGAGCTACTTGCCTGATGGAAACCATGCCCCGGATGACTGTGTCAAGAGAAATTTTTTTCCTGGGCCATTTTTGTTTTTTTTATATTTTGTGTTAAGGCTCAGCCCTCCTCTTCTGAGAGATGGTGTGGTGAAGGTACTCAACTGCACTGAAGGCTTAGGCAGCCATCTACAGATCTGGAAAACTCTGGTGGCCCTGGGCACCAACAGTTTAACATGGTGGACATCTGGGGCCAGCCACATCAGAGTCATTCAAGTAGTCCCCACCTTTCTCGAGAAGGAATTGATAGCTCCTGGGACTATCATGGCCCAGCAGCTGAAGTGTTAGCTATGGAAAATGTTTTTATCCCTGCTTATCATCCCTGCACTCACACCTAAGACCTGCTGCCATGGGCTAGGGCAAGAAAGACGCCAAGGAAGGAGGGACACCTGCTTCTCCTGACACCACCTCCCTCCAAATTGCGTAGTTTCTTGAGTAGACCTGAGCCACAAAATCCTGCTCTGTTGAGCTCTGATGGAGAGCACATCACCATCTACCAAGCCTGACCCTTTCAAAGTTACTTAACTCACAGCTCACCCAGCCCAGCATCCTGCTGCAGCCTGTGGTTGACAGGCTGCCATCAGGGAAGACTGGCAATTTTCCAACATTGACTGGCAGCAATTGCTGCTAATGCTCCCTCAGAGGTTTTGTTGTTATTGGGTTGGGTTTCTTTTCTACTGATTATTGAGTCCATTATTGACACTGCTTGCAGTTACTGAATCTATATGGCCACAGTTTTATGCAGCAAGCAGAGCCCATGTAGGAGTTTTAACCAACAACACGGAAACCAGCAAAATTCTGGTCCACCTTCCCTTGTCATTCCTACACAGCATTGCAGCAGTAGGCAACCTGTTTACTGTTGCATCCCTACACAAGCTGCATAGTCTCAGTGATCATTTCAAGGGTCAAGGCCTGTATATGCTAAGTCATTAAAGCCAAACATATTTTAATCTATAATTGTGCCAGATTTATTTAATTTAGGTTTTTTTTATTTATAGTTCTATTGGAATTGTAATGTATTTTCAGCTCCCCATAACAAGATTTGTCAATTTTTACTGCTTCTTTTAATTGTGTTCTTCCAGTCCAAGTGCCAGCAGTGTTCCAAAGCAGGTGTTGGAGAAGAGAAATTGTTTGCAGCTTTTACCTGAACTACTCGAGGAAATAGCTAATTCGTTTACTGATGGGAAGGCGGTGGGTATATAGTCCATACATGGCATTACTGAAGCTGGCCCCACTGAACCATGACTGCAGCAAATGTTGTATCATCTTATTCCAAAGCAAGGATGGGTTTTTTTCAACTCAGCTTTGCTGCAGCAACTTAGCCCTCTTTGGCCCTGCCTATGACCCAGATGTCTCTCTCTCAGCTACTTTTTGCTACAGCTCTGTCCCTGTCCCCCTTCTCCCTAGCTCATCCTCAACAGGAACCTGGACAGGAAAGCAGGAGTCTGACACTTCAGCTCTCCTTGCAGTACACCTACCTATGGTGTCCTTGACTATCTCTGTCTCATCAACCTTCTTGTGTGCAGCCCCTTGTGCACCAGCCTTCCTCTGGCTCTCAGGGGTTGGCTCCCCAAAAACCGTGGCACTGCCCTACCCTTTACTTTTGAAGTAGGCAGGATGCAGGGAGGTCTGGATCCTGGCCCTGACCCCATCCCTACAAGCAGAGTCCCATCTTAAAACTCTTAGGAGGTTTGTCAGTGTGCTTAGTGCCAGCAGGACAGCAGGGCTCAAGTTTGGTCTGCAGTAATGAGGGAACATCATGGTAAGGCTATCAGAACAAAAAATGCCAGCACAAACAAAATAAATAAAAAAATTAAAATGTGATGGCAACCACCATGGGAGCAATGTGTTATTAAATGTTAGCATGCAACCTCTGTGTGAAGGAATGACTCTGAGGGACTGACTGGCTCAGCAGCTTCGCTGTGTGTATCCAGTAGTTCAGAAAGTAATGGAGTGAACATCCTTTCCTCATAACTTTTAATAAGACAGCTCATCAGCTGTGTTCACTGCATCCAGAGTAGGAAACTTGACGAGGTGCTTTGTACCAGGAAAGCACATCCAGTAAGCTCAGTGTCAGGTCCCAGTAAAGGCGGCTGTGAAGTATTATACAGATTTACCTTTTATGTAGTTAAGAGGGCAAGCTGGGAATTCCAGGGGACAGAAAAAGCCACCCCAACTGAATAGCTGTCAAAGTGATAATCCTTTTAAAAGAATATGTTTGCTGTGTGCTGCTTATTTATACAGAGCCCATGTGCCTGGTGAAACTTTTCAGTCCTCATGAATTCAAAGAGGTAAAGTTTCCATTAACACAAATGAGGATGTTATACACCAAGATCCTGGGGCTCTGAGAGTAGAATATTCCCTTGAATCACTATAAATGGTGGAATTTTTTAAAATTGACCCTTTTTTTTACTTTAATAAACCATTTAAATTAATGTTACAGTATTAATATTCTACAGTAGGATTCCCATAAAAAAAAAAAAAAAAACTAAAAACCTGACCAACTTTATGTTCAGAACCTAAATTCGATTTAAAAACTCTTCATTTTCTCCATGCAGCAACAAAAACACAATCACAAAGCACACAGATCCTGGGCTAATTTTTCCCACATAGATTTTTTTGTTGGGTCTCATTTTTGACAATCAACATTACTGGAACCTTGGAGGTGAATTCTGCCACTGAGAAACTAGTTCAATATTGATGTGCACTTGACACTGACTCTTGGGGATGAAGAACTTGTCTTGTCTGTGCACATTGCTGTAGGCCTCCATTTTGACTGAAATCCATAGTTACTATTCTGAATCAAACCCATTGTTACTATTCTAATATTAAAGCCCCAGAACAAGGTGTCCCCTGTGATGAAATCCGTAGACTGTGTATGTCTTTGTATGTGCCTAAGAGGGATAAAAAGAGATGCAATTTGGCAGAGTGACTGCTCACAGTCAGTGACTGTATTGAGTGGACTGTGTGGAGAGTGAAGGTCTACCACTGCCCAGGAGATAACCAGATTTGTCACACCACTTACATGTGTGCAAGTACCACAGACAGGTCGGCGAGCATCAAGTCTTTACTGGAAGTGGCAGAATAGACTTAATCAAGTTTTCTGTTGCTCTTCTCATGTCCAGTCTGCAAAGGCCTCTGTGGGATCTGTCCTTTAACTTCCTCTGGTTATGTATTTAATTTGAACAGGCACTTAACCTGTCTCAAATTTTTTTTTTTTTTTTTTTTTTTTTTTAATGAGCATGTCCTAGCTATTTTGTTCTAACAAAGTGGGATGGGAGTAGTTAACATGTCCATTTTCCCATTCACAAACAAGCTATTTGCCTCTAAAATGCAATTATTTTCTTTTACCTGTTAGGAAATAACACTGCTGAAGTATCTCTGATGTAGGTGGGATGTTGTCTGCAAAAAAACGGCTGAGGTATGGGCCTATTAACCTGCCCATGCTGCACTAATGATTTCAGTAATGCTTTACCTTCACATGATTGAACAGGGTTTCCCTCAGATGACTGGACAAATGAGAACAGATGATCAGCAGAGTTCATAAAAGTGAAATATCTGATAGCTGCACCCCTGTTGGTCTCATGTTATGGGTGAATCTGCATGCAGAGGGGTGAGCACAAAGAGAAAGGGAGTTGGTTGTAAAACAGCTCCATAATTACCACATAGATGAAGTTATGCATCAGTGAGAAACTTGTTTTAATATATGTACATTGCCATAGGCATGACTGCCAAAATCTGCTTTCACTTATGCTGATAGAAACCTGGAAAAATCCTATTTTCAGTTAAGTGACTTAAATTTGCACAAGTAGAAGTGAGAGCTGAATCTGTCCCTTCAGTGAAAAAAGAGAGGATGAAAAAACCAAATGCAAACCAGTCAGACAAAGGGTATGAGTCCCTGCATGCGAGTCCCTAAACTAATCTTATTTCCTAGTGAAACAGCTTCCCTTACACATTGCAAAATACTCTATAGAGACTCTTTTCAGCTTCTTAGGAAAATGTGGGCAGTGTTTACAGAATCCAGTCTTTATTATTCTTTTGAATATTCATCTGAATCATTATTTCACTATTACCAGCTTAACCAGCAGTGCTAACAAAACAAGAAGCAATAAATCTTTCTCAAGTCTTCTTGGTGTGAGGTGAATAACCAGAGCTGATGCTGATTCCTTAAAAAAACTCATTTCTTGTAACATAAGCTCTGCTGAAGATGGTCATGTCAACTGATTAGACTTTTTACTTGGCCATATTGATTCTGTTCTACACCAGTGCGGCCCATAATGCTGGCTAATGTTATTGACGAGCCATCAGTCCTGCAGAGACGTGTGGGGCATGCAGCTCTCTCCGAACCACAAAAACAATGATGGAGAGGAAGAGGAAGATGCAAGCAAAGCACTCAGGCTGGCTTCATTCAGCCTGTAATACATTAACGAAAGACATACACTCTGTGGGAATAGACAGATGTGGCTCTCCAGAAGCCATTTATTTATAAAATAATTATGAATGCATGGTCAAGTCATGGATTTTCATTACAGTGTGCATGTCTAACACTCTTTCTTTGTTCACTTCGTGCTCTAAATGAAATATAAAGGGAAAGTGATAGCAGCAGAGGCCAAAAAGAGATTACTCTCTCCTTCCCTTTACCACCTCTTTTTAAGCCTCAAGGACAGATGATATCTGGCTTTGTCGAAGTAATGCAAAGCTGCTTCTGCAAGGGACACTTCAGTTGCAATCAGAGAGGTAGCCTCTACAGAAGTGCAGTAGAAGGCAGCATCCCCAGCTCACTAAAAGCTGGAACTTGTTTGAACAACGCAAGATCATTGATAACAGCTGCTGCATGGAGAGGAGTGAGTTTGATCTTGAGGACTGCTGAGCACAAGGCCTAACCACTTAAATCTCCATTTCATTTCCTTTTTGTTTCCTTTTCTATTCTTCCTTTTATGCTCTGCCTTCTTGAAAGCCAAGGGTAGGGGCTTTGAAAGTTAGTCTGCCTTTTTCTGTCTCAAAATGAGAAAAGCAGAATAGAGGTATGACCTAGTCATTCAATGACTGTTTCTTGAAGAGGAGGAAGACTGTGAAACTGGTAAGGAAGTCAATTATTGTATCACACCATTCAATTTCTGGCATAATAGTCCCATTGTAAGCTGTACTACAGTAATAATGAGATAGGTAAACATTAAGAACTTAAAGCTAGGAGTTTGCTTTGTGTGCCTTTCTAGGGAAAAGCCATAGATGAGACCATAGAAAAAATATGATAAGAAGTTTTCTGCTGGAAATTTTGGTGTAAATTCAAGTCTAGTCCTGCATTTTTACAGTTTTCCATCTGTTTTTCAAGGCATCCGTACTGTACAGGTTGTTTAAAAAGACCCATATTCTGCTTTAGGCTGACTGGATTTTAAAGTACAAATATTACTGGTTTTACATCATGTCTATGGAAAAGCATGCCACTTAGCATGCTCCTGTAAGTTTGTGAAAGAACATGTCAAATACGCTGATAGCTCTTCCAATGTCCATCAGTTATTAGCACCACTGATTCCAGGACAGGAAGCTGTATGTTTGCAAGATAGGAAAAGTGTTATAAGAGTATAGATACTAATATTATTGCTGGCAATCTACTGAGCAAGTGACAGAACAGTTCAAGCACAGTATGATGACCTGCTGCACATCATATATGTGTCAAACGTAATGCCTGCAACAGGAAATTAACAATGGGAACAGACAAAAAGCAGACCAATTGAAATAATTTACTCTTTTTTTTTCAAAAAAAGAACAAAAACAACAAAACAACGCACAATTAGTCTTGAGTGAAAAGACAAAAACTACATTGGGTGTGATGTATCATTAAAAACATAGTCCACTCTCAGTAAAACTTTTGCTTACAATTTGTATGAGAGTCCAGGCTGGGAAGGTGAGTCAGTAATGTGCTAAAACACTTCCAGAATTATTATTTTTTTTAATTTAATTTTTTTTGCAAAGTTCAAAAAATGGATTAATTTTGCAGAGCGCAGCTGCAGTGATCTATATATATTATTACAAACAAGATAATAGTGTTCATAAGCAGAAATGAAAGTGAACAGGAGCTGGCAAAATAAATGTTAGCTGAAACTGAATCCCACTAACCTCCTGTGGAACATTTGTGATATTAACCCCCTGCACACCCAGGGCAGAACATTCACAGGGGGAGGCTGAGCACAAAGCTTGATGATGTTTAATTTTAATTTAACACAGCTTATCCAAGAGAGACCATACAGCTCTGTGGCACGGCTGAAAGGCTATTGAAGAGAATGTGAGTGCGTGTGTGTGGATACGTGCATGTGCAATTGCAGCCAAAATGAGGTGTCAAAGCAAAGTGATCTGGTTTCAGGCTTATTATGAAACACATGGTTACACTTTGGGTCACATTATGTTGATGTAAATCCACAGAAAACTTGTTTCATAGCACTGGGTTGGTTCTGCACTCAGAGATGAGGATTTGTATCTTTATCTATTGCCATGGTCTTCTTTTTGAACATTATACAGGATATTGAAATTTTATTTTAAGCATAAACCAACCAACCAAACAACAACAACAAACAAAAACCTAAAGCCAAACCAAACCACAACAACAACCAAAAAAAAATTCCCAACCTTCTCTCAAAAGTTACTATATTCCACATTTTGTATTGTTTCCATTTGACTGGTTTAGAGTTGTAGCCCCATGTACATTAGCAGGTGGAACTGGCCTCAGTATGCTGTCCCCTTCTAGGAAACCAAGAGTGGCCTGAATCAGCACATTCAATAATGATCTTGGGTTCACAGCTAACATGAACTAAATCTTGACCCTACTGAAGCCACTGGAAATGCAGTGGCACCAGAAATTCACTGCATAACTGTCAAACATTCTGACTGAAACATATTCCCTATTAATTTAACCAATCCTAGGCATCACTGAAGCCTAATTTCTTGTGAATCTCTGAGGTAATTAAATTATTCTCTTTTGACCCTCCAGAGTATTTCCTCTGGAAGCTCAAGAGATTAAAAAGTAGCCTATTCTTATGCAAACGTAAGTAAATCCAGCACACAGATTTTTTAATTTCTTCAGCTGCCCTTCACAGTTCCCTTTGTGACAAACTGGTGATTTTTGACATGAGAGAGATTAGAAATAAAGTATAAGTAGACACCATTTGCTGAAAATGGTCTTACTTGCAGAGTTGGAATGAGTTTTCCTTCTTCAAGCACAAGTTTCTCTTTCAGAAAGCAGGCAAAAATACAGCCTATTTCATAAGAGACTATCAGCACCATAGAGTACAGTCTGCTATTCCATCAGGTACAGAGGGGAAAATCCAATTTACTAATTTGATCCTTGCAAGTGGGATTGTAAACATGGGTTCCCATCAGAGTAATTACACTGAAGTCTGTGGTATTTCTCACTACTTGCACTGTCATACCTGTACTTCAGAAGAAGAGGACATTTCTAGCTCTGTATGTGCTAGAGTGAGAACTACAACTGTATATGTATACTAAATATTCTGTTCCTGTGAGTTTTCTTCTGTTGCTTAAATTTTATTTGCTTTCACCTGTGGGTTTAGTGCATCACAAACTTAGATCCCTTGTCACATCAATTTATTTCCTGCACATAAAATGAATAACCTGTCAAGCATTTTTCTTTTAATTCCTGCTCTAACTTCTCTTACAGGTTTCCCTGGGACTGAAGAGACCTTAAACCTTGTTCCTTTGATCCGTGATTTGGGGAAACTGATGGTCACCAGCATTGGCCCAAGTAAAATATTTGATGGTGGAAGAAAAGGAGCCATCCTTAAGAGTAGTATGTTCCCTGGACTGGTGACTCAGGGACTTCTCATTATTTGTGTAAAACTCATGTGATGTAAATATGTTGATAAACATAGTTCTCTTTCAATAGTTGTCCACTTCTACTTGAGCCCCTCTTAGCCCCATATGTACCCAGTGAATAATCCTCAGTGAAGTATATTTCAGCTCAGGAATTCCTCAGCAGTCTTATACCAACATGTATACTTGGGTATTACAAGTATTACTTGGGTTACTATTCAGGTACCTTTCACTTTCTGCCCTGTAGCAGTGAGTCTGAAACAGCAGAGTCCTGTTCTGATGATACTCACAAGACTATCTTTCATGGACTTTTTGTTGGAGGCAGGGGGAAATAGCACTAAAGAAGTCACAGGCTGGAAACAATAATAAAATATTCTCGTTGCATTGTAAGGGTGCAGACAGTTCAATTTCTAGCATGTGGCAATAGAGGAAGGACTCCTGGCCACTGCCTTACAGAACCTAAATCAAGGGTATTTTAATTTGCAGACCCTGCTTCCTTTCCCACAAAGAGACACAAGACAATAAGAGGGAACATATTTCTCTTGCAAGTTAACTCAACATGCAATATGCAGAAGATTAGTCAAGCTTAGTCAGTGCTAGCAATCCACAGTTTATTGATCTCACCCTATCACTGCTTACATTTTTTATTCTTTAATTTTCTTTCCTTATTTGCTCATTAGTTCAGAAGATGGAGGAAAGGGGGAGGGAGTGTTGGAAGATGTAATCATTTTGAAGTTGCATTAGAAGAGGAAAATCAAACAGAGGCATTGTCAAATAACAATCCCTGAGTAGGCACTAACTGTCCAAACTTGTTCTAGATTATTTGTCCCAGCCCACACAGCAAAGTAGTATCTGGACAGCCTTGCAGCCCTCTGCAAAGGTTACTTTTCCAGCCTATAATCGTTCTTGCTGTGGAGGGATCATTCCTGCACCTCAGAAAGGGATAGCCAAGTTACTAAAGAGGTGCTTGAGAAACAATCCCCACTGAGTGGCTAAGAAATGGGTCCTTCTTTCCTTTCAAGACAAATGTCATTGCATCTTTTTTCAACTTCCAGTGTCTCTTAGCAGCAGAGCCAAGAGCTTCTGAGAAATTCCAGACGTGTAATTGTTCACATGAGTAGTTAACAATAAAAAGCAGATACTCTTCCCTTATGCTATTACAGGAACTAATAAGGGTGGTGACTGTGATAATTAAGGAAGACTTATGGGAGGAGGGAGGATAGCAACAGTTTCTTTTTCACCAATCTGTTTAATTCCTCTTTTTTACCGTTTCAGACCTCCTCCCCGTCTCAGTATTGCTGACTGCGTTCTTTTTCTGAGTTTGCAAAGCTTGGCTGAAAGTAGTGCTGGGAAATTTGCTCAGAATGAACATCTGATTTCCAACATAAGTAAACGAACACAAATTTAACTTCATGGCATTCAATATTAACTATTTTCTAATATTGAAATAATGGCCTCCAGCCATCTCTGAAGTGTGCAGAGAATGGTTAGTCAGCAGCTAAGTACAACTTTCTTTAACCACTATGCTATCAAAGGGAAAGTGGGCAAAGATTGGGAATTTTAATGAACAAATGGCATTCCTAAAGTTTGCAGTTCAAAGCTACGTAAATAATGAATAGCTTGAATGCAAATTACCCCTAATTAACTTTGCTAAGTCTATTTTTAATAAGGATAGATATGAAAGAATCACTAAGACTATAATATATTACACATACCACAAACATTAAAGCAGTGATTTTTTTTCGGCAGGTGGTAAGTGGAAGGAAGGAGAGTTTTTCAGCATCTTGGATAGCAGTGGTGATTGGAGAAACAAACATTAGTGTTTACTCTATTCAGGAAGCAGAGGTGTCCACGACAATAGCACATGCAACATCTTACTTAGACAGATGCCACCCAAAAAAAATAAAAAGGGGGGAGGGATGGGCAAGGGGAGGAAGTGAGAGGAAAGAGGATATAGAATTCAGGAAGAGGAGCTGCACCTCACTTCGTAAAGAGCAGAGCCCACACAGGAAGCAGAGTTAGGAGAAAGCTCAGTAGAATCCAGCACATTCTAAAGAACTGCCTTTTTTACCTCCATCAACTTCAGTGAATGTTGGGTGTGCAAAGAATGCAAGATAAGGCCCTGAAGGCACCACTCATTACAAACAAAATAATTTAAGGAAGAACACCCACAGAGCGGGAGTAGTCCAGCACCTGGCATGCCTCACAGAAAGGTGGGTTTTCAGAAGTTTTCTGAAGCAGGCGAAGGGTGTATATCCAACATATTAATAGGACAGCATGAAAGAGAATAGCTTGAATCTAAGTAGATTATATCTATGCTAGAAATAAAATTAATGTTGTATTTCTACAGACTCTATTTACTGAGAAATGGACAGTAAGGCCCTGCATTTTTAAGGGCTGGTGCACATATTAGGCTTCAGCTACTCTTGCTGATTTTAATGAAAGCATAAATATACCAGCATAGGAAAATAGTCCAGACAAGAAGTACTTTGGAGTAGCAAGTCAGGCATTTGTTTGCACTCTGGAGCCCCGGGAGCACAGATGGTTCTGAGTGTTACACAAGTCTGATCTCTCTGTTCTTTATTCAGGAATTACCACTTGAACTCTGAGCATAAGGCAAGTATGTTTGTAAAGAATTGTGATTATGTACAGCTCTGAATGAGTGCTAGCTATGAATCTGATGATTACTATTGTATTTATGGTGTGCACTAATGACAAATATAATCCATTAAAATATATGTTTCACAATGAAATTGCGAATCAAAAATAGATACACAATATGGTTGCATAAATCTTGCAGAAAAAAATCTGTTTATGAAATTTACTGACTTTCAAGTGCTTGGTTTCAATACCTTTCTGTTGCAATAATAATAATAGTGATAATGCTATTCCTTTAGAAACCTTTTTACAGTTTTATGGTTTAAAATTGAGAAAATAGTTCTCATCACATCTATCTGGTAGTTTCTATGTGTCACATAATCCAGGAGCCCCAGCCTGAATTACAACACCAAATTCTAGGTTCAGGCCTGCCTGTCGAACATGACCCATGTTGTTCTTACATACTTGAATTCTTTTCAACCCACTTCTCCAAAGAGATGCAAACATGTAATTCCCATCATTGTAACTGCTGCAGAATCTCCCTGCATTTGACAACATCATTCTTCAGAGGAATACCACATTGCAGATACACTGCTTAGTTTCCCATATTGTTTGTTGGATTGCAAATATTGGTATTATTCCTTCTTTTTATTTTCTTTAATAAGGCAGATTTTTCTTTTTCTTGCATTTTTCTGCTGTCTGACCGAGGTCCACAATCTGTAATAATTTGTTTTGCTCTCCAAAATGAAAAGAAGATCCTCAAACAAAATCCAAACTCACCGGTTTGATGGCTGTGTGGGAATATTCTCAGATCTGAGTTACCATGCCAAAAGCCTGGACTCCACATTTTCTCTTGTCTGTTATACAGGGCTAAAAGAGCCAATGAAAGTACGTTGGACTGGGAAAGATAATAGTTCATGTATGCTCCACAATGATCCCTCCAAATGATCAGGAAGGGTCACACACTTAGTTATGATCAGCCAGCAAAGAACTTTTTCATTTATTGGGGAACACACCCAAAGAGACCTTAAAATCTGACCACAGACATATTGGAGGATCCCTTCCCACCCTCATGGACAAAAGTCAAACTAAAGGCCCCAGAAAGTCCAGAAGAACCGCCTAAAAACAAAAAAAGAGAGAAACCTAACAAAAAACTAAATAAAAGCAATGGCTTTGAAAAAAGACTTCAGAGAGATTTCTTTTGCTCGGAGAGAGAAGAACATCTGGCTTGGGGTGAAAAGAGAAGTGGTGTCATCTGGGCAAAATATAAAACCATTCTCCTCAAATGTGTCCTTAAAAAAAGGATGGAGAAAAAAATTTTGAAAAGAAAAGGGTAATCATGCAGGAAGGGAAAGCAAGTTCAGGGACAAACAAAACCTTGTAATGTTTTAGGAGGGCTTATTAGAGTGAAAATTAAGTGTCATGCAGAGCTTTGCTTCAGTCCTGATGTCTTTTATTCAAAGAGCCAGCACCCTGTAAACCTACTTTAACAACTCCCTTCAGATGAAATATAAAAATTAAAGACATTTACAACACAGCTTAGCAGCAGATGTAGTCTTGCTGTGGGGGTTTAGATCAAATGGTGATGTAACCCCACCAAAAGGGGTTATAACTCTTGTGAAAACCTCTCACCAGAAAAAAAACCTTGGATATCTGACAAAATATGGGCTTCTATTTTTGCTTTGAATCCAATTTCCCATTGTCAAATGGGCTTGCCTTTTTATGTACCTCTGGAAGATGGGAAAAAAAATTAATTTTGTTCCTGGATAGATTCCCTTTTTCATAATCTTTCTCCCGCTCTGTGTTAGGGTATAGCATAAACAGCAGGGCCTTTGTTGGGTCAAAGCTATGAAGTGGAGATAGGTGGGAGTTTATGGGGTACTTGTAGCGAGACAAACTTTAGGCAGGTTTGTCTTAGGTTGTGTTCAGGCAGGATTGCCTGAAGTGGTCAAAAAAATTTAGCAAATCAGAACAGTCCCTATGTATTTTTCCTATTTTCCTCACAGGAAAGTCTTTACAGTAAATCCTGTAGAAAAAACAACACAAAATAAAGGGCAGAAAGTAAAAGGAGACCTTTGCACTCTCTGCAACTACCTGAAAGGAGGCTGTAGTGAGGTGGGAATCGATCTCTTCTCCCAGGTAATAAGTTGTAGGAGGTGAGGAAAATGCCTCTGTTTGTGACAGGGGAGCTTTAGAGTGGATATTAGGAAAGATTTGTTTACCCAAAGGGTTGCCATGCATTGGCATAGGTGTCCAGCAAAGTGGTTGAGTCACCATCCCTGGAGGTATTTAAAAGACCCATAGATGTGTAACTTAGGGATATGATTTAGTGGTGGACTTGGCACTGTTAGGTCAATGGCTGGACTCAAATTATTTTAGAGGCCTTTCAATCCTAAATGATTCTATGATTCTTCTATCACTCTGCACTAACCTGTGTTAAGTCAGGTAATTTGAAGTTCTGTTCTCTGACATAGTTCTTAGTTGTAATTACCCATGACACTCCTATTTTCAGACTGGTGTGCTCAGTACTATCTGTATACGGTGTCTGGTACTCAAAGTTTGCATATGTCAAATTCCACTTTTTGGTCTCCAATTCCTGGTTGAGCTAAGGCATAACTGCTAGATATAAATGATTTTTCATGGCCAGATGGTAACAGATACAGGACAGAGAGGACTTCAGAAAACTGGGCAATCACTCTTCTGATTGACGAGTTGTGTGGATGGTGAAACTGGATTTTCTGGCTATGACATTCCATCCTATGGCATAGATGAAATTCTGGCTGACAGGTATCTGCCTATGCAGCAAAACTACACTGGTAGGCTTTCTGCTAAGTGGAATTGTTTTTAAATTGCATGTCCCACAAAGGTTAAACGGATGAGGAGTGGACTTGCTATTGGGAAGACAAGGTTTTTTTTAAGTATCTCGCAGATCTGTGCAAAATTCTAGCGTTGGTCTAGATTTATTCTCTTAACAGAACCTTGCAAGATATTAAGCCTATGAAAAAATTAATTTATCAAAATTGATATCATAAATAACTCTCCAAAAAGTAATAAAATATTATGACATAAAAAAACATCAAGGAGAAGAGTGCAGAAAATGCTACGTCTGGTGTGATTTCTCTCTTAGTGAGAGGTAAAATAACTTGTTTATTTTTCATCCTTAATTAACACATCCCTAGAATAGGTACATCAATTATAAAATGTTTTGCTGTCTTATTTCTCCTGCTGTTTATTTCCATTTTACTGTAGAAAGTGCACATGTGGACACCCACATTAGAATTTTGTGTGTGTATGTGTATGTGTGCTCACTTATCAAGAGGTGTAAGTTATGGAAAGAAGAAAGATATTCAGCTTGTTTGGTTGTCCCAGGGCTGAGGTAGTGGCATGACACAATACAGAAGCTCTCCTGCAAGAATAAGCTGGGAGGCTCACTCATGCATCCAGGCCAAATTGTGATTTCTGCCGCTGGAAAGAGGAGGAAAGAAAAGTCTCTCTGCCGCATTTGTAGTTCTCACACCCCAGCAGCTGGTTAGGAGCCAGATCAGCCCACAACAAAATTAAGGGGAACCTTGGGGCTGTTTTAACAAACAATAGCCCCAAGGATTATGCCACAGTGCACACCCCTTTCCTCCCTGCCTCCTGGCCATATTCCTGAGATGTCCCCTATGCCAAGAGCTGGGAAAATTCTCCAGGGAAATTCTCAGCTGGTTTGTTGAGCTAGTTTTATGGTCCTTTTGCTATCCTGAGAGACAGACTTTGATAATTTTCCTATTGAAAATGTGCTGGTTTGCCTTTCAAATTTCTCATCAAGTTTAAAGAAGACAACAGTTTGTACAGGAGCGATATGAGCAGAAAAGTGAAAATGTGTTTAGTTTAGGTATGATTACAGTCTGTGTAACTGGGACAATGGCTATTTGTCTGCCGCAGATAAATATAATTTGGCCTATTGTTGTGCAATTGTTGTACCTGATAGGGATGTGTGTTAAATCTATCAGATCTCCTAGTCCTTTTAAGCATTGATACCTTTACTCCCCCTCCCCAGAAAAGTAAGGATAGCTGCAGTGAAAGATATCCACCACAAAATCCTGCAGTACTTGTGGGAAAAGCCATCCATCTAGTCTCCCCTTACCTGAGAGATGTTTCATACTGTTCTGACTTACATCTGCTTGGTCCTGCTACTATGACCAGTGTGTGTCCCAAGAAATTCTAATTCTCTCATTCAAACAGTGAAAGCAGAGAATTTCCAATAAACCCCACTAATGATAAAACTCGGTGCAGGTGTGAAGGTTTATGGTATCAAGCGTGGGACCAGAGAAAGTAAAAAGGTAATCCAGGAAAATAATACTTTTCTTAGTCTTTGATTTAGGATCATGCTCTGACATGTTGATTTAAATCACATTGATAGAGACTGCATCTCCCCACCTGTTCTAGTGCACCATTCAATGCAACCAGGCTTTATCACCAATAACAGAGCAACAAGCCTTAGCCAAACCCAGAGAAGAAGAAGCTTTGGTAAACATATGCCCAAAAATAACACTGTCCATAAATAATCTTGCTCCAAAGATGAAAATTCTTCCTTGCCTTAGAGGAAAAAGTGTGAGAGGAAGAGTTTCCATGAGTCCATGGTTCATTGTTTCCAAACCAGGATATACCACACGAGAGAGAAAACATTTACCTGCTGCTCTTCACTGATCTTCATTAATACCTCATGGAGTTGCTCTCAATTCATGGCAGAATAATAGATATTGAAGACCCAAGTAAGGGTGGGAGAGCAGAATTTAATTTCAGGTTCTACCTCTGGCTCCTATCAAAATTACCATGCCGTATGTCCTTAGTTTCCACACTTACATAGGAATCATAATCTCCACACCTCCCAGAGCTTAACACGGCTATGAAAATCATCATAGTTTTAAATGAAAGATTCAGAAACAAACAAGAAATTGGTTGTCTGTTCCAGGTTTCAAAAATCAGAAGCTCTGCGGGCAACATCTGCATGTCATTGTGAGGGCTCTGCATTGTGCTTCTGCTACATGGTGGCAAAGGGCATAGCTAGAATGAGTTCATAGTTACCAAAATGCTCTGCTTTATCTCTCAGATTACTCATAGGAGCAGCCTGGCTGCTTTCTGTGGATTTTTTAAGAGGTAAATGTGCTCAAAAATCAAGGTAAATGACGAAGGACTTTTTTATGTGTTTGTGTATTACACCATGGCAAGTACAGCATTCCTCTGCCCCATTCCAAACTTCACTGGATTTAAGATTATGCACTAGTGGTAAGTACTGTGTTTTCATTCTTCTTGTATTTAGACTAATGTGCTTTGTCAATGAAGCATACCTCCCTCACCCCATCTGTTTCAATAAGCTGTGCTTTGCATGCCTCTCTGGGGGCCATCACAGGAGCATGCTTTACTCAGTACCCCAAGAAGCAGCTGCAGTTCCTCTGTGCAACATGGCAGGGTTTGCAATTGTAAAAATGGCAGCGTTCAACTAACAACAGTGCCAAGAGGAGAGAATGCATCTGAACTTCCAAGCCTTATAAGACGCGAAGACTCTGGGAGGCACAGATCTAGCCTTTGACAAAATAATTTGGTTATCTGCCTGGTGGTGGGATCAGCTTTTCAGCCCCTGGGAGACATTTTTTAAAAACAGCCCAAAAATTAGTTGCATATCCAGTTCACTCCTGGCCCCAAGGCAACGTGCCCTTTCTCCCATTTCTTCCTCAATTTTCAATTGTTACAAAAAAAAAATAGCAATAATAATAATTTTAAAATAATAATTAAAAAAAAAAAAAAAAAGGCAGAGGAGTGTTTGGAATCCTGTACATAAAATGGCATTAACCGCAGAAACCTGAACCTTGGAGCCCACCTGAACCCTTATAGTCTGCAAAGGAGCAAACAAGCAGACTGTTCCTTGCAATTTCTGTTTTGTTCTGAGAGTTCCTTGCTAAATGCTTTGATATAAAAGAAAATTTAATAAAAATTTAAAAAGAATAAGAATAAAGACTAGGAGAAAATTTCAAGTCAAGAACTGTTGCTTGTTTCCCTTAAATTTTAATAGAGATTTTCACAGCAGCGAAAGCTGAAATATGGAATGTATATCCTTTTGGACAGGAAAGGACACACAGAGCTGAAAGTAGGTACCTGATGACATGAATAGTGGGTTTTGTTCTGCCTTTAAAGAAACACGTCTGCAACATACTGATACTTTAACTGACGCAGTATTTGCTGTCTTATTCTTCTAAATTCTCCAGATCCTGAGTTGTAAGGGACCCACAAAGACCATCAACTCTTGGCCCTTCACAGGAAAACTGCAACAATCACACTGTGTGCCTGAGAGCCTTGCCCAAACGCTTCTTGAACTCTGTCAGGCTGGTGCTGTGACCACTTCCCTGGGAAGCCTGTTCCAGTGCCCAACCACTCTCTGGGTGAAAAATCTTTTTCTAACGTCCAACCTAAGCCTCCCCTGACACAGGTGCATGTTCTTGTCTCTGGTCCTGTCGCTGGTCACTGAGATCAGTGCCTGCCCCTTCACTTCCCCTTGTGAGGAAGCCATGATGAGGAAGCTGTGATGAGGTCTCCCCTCAGTTTCCTCTTCTCCAGGATGAACAGACCATGTGACCTCAGCTGCCCCTCACAAGGCTTTCTCTTCAGACCCTTCACCATCCTCATGGCCCTCCTTTGGATACTCTCTAATAGTTTAATGTCATTTTGTATTGTGGCACCCAAAACTTATCACAGCACTCAAGGTGAGGCCGCCCCAGTGCAGAGCAGAGTGGGACAATCCCATCCCTTGTGAGGGGGGATGCTGGGCCTGATGCCCCCCCAGGACAGGATTGGCCCTCCTGGCTGCCAAGGCACTGCTGGCTCATATTCAGCTTTCCATCAACCAGGACTCCAGGTTCTTTTCCACAGCACTACTTTCCAGCATCTCACTCCCCAGTTTGTCTGTACATCCAGGGTTGCCCTGCCACAGGTGAAGATTCCAGGACTTGCTCTTGTTAAACTTCCTACAGTTGGTATCTGCATTTCAGTCACTGCCATGACTAGACAGAAGGGAGGAAAGCAAGGAAAAGAAATATGTAGAGAAGAATGAAAAAAGGAAAAGCAGCCCTATTCCCCCAGATAAGATACCAGTGTGTTCATGTATTCTCTTTTAACATATGATACCAAATGGAGGTGCATGAATCTCAATCCTGAAAACTCAGTGGATAGAAAAAAAGCTGACTACTTAAGCCTGCAACAACTTCAGTGCATCTCTAGACACAGCCTGGAACAATAAAGTGCAAAATAATTTTCATGTATTTATTTATTTAAGATTAGATACCTATTTTACTATTTAGTGCATTATTTTTAGCATTTGGAGACCCTGACTTGTACATTTATTTGCCTAGTAGACCTTAAAAGGCAGACACATCAGCCACAGTTCCAAGAAGAAAACTTGCTTTCACACAAGAAAATTAATATGCCGCAAAGAGCTGCAAGAAGGCCACAAAGAATGAAGTATTTGCCCTGGAAACCCTTTCAAATGCAGCACAAAATGGAGGCAAGTATATTGGATAGACTGTAGCTGTAGACTGTAGCTGTTGCTATTGCCACCCAGGAGGAGTAGTTTTTCACTGGGGATATGGGTAGGGAAAGGTTATAAGGAAGAAGCATCCACAAAGTTGGGTTGGAAAGTGGAAGAGAGTTGCTTTAGGCTATCAACTGGCTTTCTGTGGCTCTGAGATCCCACTGAAAGTCTTTTAGGTTTGTAGCTGTGCACAGGTGCACATCAACCAAATATGCACCCAAGCTTATAGGCTATCTTCTTTCATGACCGAGCCCAGGCCTTCTGAAATGAGCCTCCTTTCCTATGCATTATTGCAGTACAAAAAATAAACAATAACCACAGCTCCACAGTTGGACACTGCACAGATAAGAGACACAAGTCCAGCAAGAGCTGGTTGGCTTGTTGTTTGTTTTTTTTTTTAGGAAAGCAAGCAAAAGTTCCATATTTGTGGCTGAAAATGTAACCTGCATATGCAATATATCTCAGCCATCACCCAAAAATACTGCCACTGATTTTGGAGCTGGCACCCAAGGTGGACAGGGCAATGAGACTGACTTATTCAGAAATGTTTCTACTGTAGGTAATAATCAGCTGAAAAACAGTGGAGCAATGCTTGTGAAGCAGAAAATTCAATAAGTTTGCACCAGGACATGATTCCAGTAAAGAAATGGTGCTTAGCAGCATGTTGTGCAGGCCCAAGTCCCCACATGCCTTACCTCATATGATACTGCTCTTTGCCAACACCCTTTTCCCCATTTTCACCAGAGCTAAATATTTGCCAATCTCTAACAAAATAAAAGCACACATAAAAATGAGGTAAGTGGAGCTGTTAGTTCAGATGCTGCTATTTGAGAGCTCACATAACTCTGGGGAAATAAGTACTCAGTATGTAATCCCAGCAATGACACTGAAGGTAAATGGATTTGGGGATTTTCGTCATGTACTGTGGTAGCAATAACAGCAGTGACAGGGCCTTTGGATCCCCACATCACATCTGGTAAAAATATTTCATCTGGGAAGCACAGCTTTTATCACATAATTTGCTCCCATTATTTTAGTGGCTAATGTTTCACACTGCTGGTGATCCTCACCTGAATGGTGGCTGCAAGGTGTCACTCCACTCCAGATTTGGGAAGCTTGGGATATAAATTGAAGCCAATACATCCACTATCAGAGGAACATGTATTATTATTAAAGCTCATTCATCACACACCGAAGTAAATACCTTGCATGGGGGAATTGAAATCATTTTCGGTGAACTAGATCCATCACCTTCTAAATCAGGTACATCAGCTAGTGAATCAAATGCATCACCTTTGAATTAGATGGAGTCCCAGCTGAATTAGATGCATCACCTATTGAATCAAATACATTACTATTGAATCAAAAACTGTACGTCACCCAGTAAATCATGTAAATATTACCCACACTGCACGTTGAACAGCTGCATCACCAATAAGTTTAACAGATGACATGTTAAAGCTTCTATAACATTTAAACAATTGCTGTAAGGGCCAAATTCAATATATCAGTTACCAGTCCTGAAAGATCAACTTTTCAGACAGCAAAAACACCATAAAGAAGTTTTTCATTTTTTCTAGTATGTTAAGCCTATGAGCAGGCAAAATCAGAAGGACTAAGAGGAAAAACAAGATGCAGTTCAATAATATAGCCAGTGTAGCTTACAGCAACCATGAGATGCTGACATAATCAAGACATAAGGTACAATGGTTGTTCCTTAATATCTTTAACTGCTGTACCACATGACTTGGAGAGGACTGAGCCCATTGTTTAACACAGTGACTACCTTTCATCTGTCACAAGATTCTCAGTCTTGCCAACACCTTAGGGGTTGAAGCAGTGACCACTAAATGCAGTGGATTATTTATTTATTTATTTATTCTTTAGCAAAAAATTTATCCCTAGGGTAGGCAAAGGTTCTAAGGATAGCATCAGACAAAAATGGACAATACAAGATGAGCTGTGCTCTGGCACTGGAATGGAAGTTGAGTCGAATTCAGACCTCAAAACATATAATCTTTTATGAGCTATATTTTTTGCAAGCATTCTGTAACCTTTAAGAACAGCCTTATTATTAGATGTTTTGAATAATTTGTATTGCTTCTTATCTGGAATTCTAAGCAGGGGGAAGAAATCAAAATATTACATGTCCTGACTCCTCGCCCTCTGATACAAACATGGACAGCTTCATTTTACATATTTGCAAAATGAAGAAGGCAGCCTTTTAGTGAGTCCTTATTTTCACTTTCCATCCTCCTTTATGTTGCACCAATCATACAACGAAAGCATCAGGGTTAGATGGAGGAGGTTTTGATTTTGCATTTGACTGACACATTTTTGGCAGAAGACCATACTGATCTGACTGAGGTTATCTGGAGTGATGGAACTCTGACTAGCCCTGACAATAACATGACTAAGATGCAGTTGTAGTCATGTCTGAAATAGGGAAGCACAGCAGACATACATGCTCAAGACCACTGCAACTGCATTGCTCCAAATGAATGAGAGCTGAGTCTGTGCTAAGGTCTCCTCCCACTATAGAGGAATTTCTTGGTGTTTGCCTTTTGCTGAGGAACCTGCGGAGAAGAAGCACAGATCAGAATTAGGAGGGAGAATAGAGAAAGGCCTGGTGCAGGCTAAGTTAGTAAAAAAGGAGAGGGAAGGAAAAGGAGAACACCTCACTAATGATATAAATAGACGGAGTTACCAGAATACTGAAATGCTTTGGTACTGGTGACCAAAATCAGCAACTCCTTTGTTTGTCATCTGGGAGAGGGTGTAAATATAAAGAGTGTGCTGGACTAGAGAGAAACTGACCTGCAAGATTAACTGCCTATTATCTGTAGTGGTAATTTTTACCCAGTAAGATCATCACTATCAATTCAGACTTAATGACAGAGAGGTGGTGTGAGCATTCTTTCTCCATTGCAAGCGACACCTGGGATAATGACAGAAGGACTGCTGGATTTAGGTACATGTGCATGCACACAGTGTATTTTTTGAACATGCACACCATTTAACATCCTCTAGACAGTTTGAGCTAAGCATACTCTACCTTGCTTTTCCAAGCATTGTCATACTTTAAAAAGAAAGAAAGTGTAATACTTAACTCACAAAAATCCCCTTTAAAAGTTCCTAGTGAGTATGGCTTGTCTTTCCCATCCTTTGTTATCCTTGTGACAATCATAGTAAGGAAGTATTAGGAACAAGACATCCGAATTGCAATGCCCAGCCATCTGTAACAGACAGAAGTTTCATGCTTTACTCTTTAACCTTTTAAATAGTCTGGGGTTTTTTTGAGTGGCTGGTTGTTCCACCTTTTTTCTCCCAGGTTTCCAGGGCTGCACAAGGGGAGAACAGGAATCAGTCAGCCAGTCAGTCCAATTACAGCACATGGAGACTACTGCTGTCTTTCATGAAGGGCATGAGTGAGGAATGAAAAAAACTCATTTGTGCGACAAGAGTTTCAGAGAGAAAAGAGAATGAGACTGTATCAGCAGGCAGATGCCTCTGAAGGTGGCCCGCACAAGAAGCAGGTGAGCCTCTCTCTATTATTTCCACTGGGTGGGGGAGAAGCATATCTTTATATATTTCTTTTGATGTATATTATGCAAATATCTTCCCTGAATAAAAATTTCTGCTCTTTGTACCCGTAGGGTCCTGACAGGCATTCCTTTGCAAATCAAGTTCTATCTGCTAGCTGTGATACTGCCCCAGCTTTCTGTGTCATGTCTGCCACTGGGTAGAGTCTCACTGCAGAGTCAGCAAGGTGGACAAAGCTGGGGTGTGCTGATGCCTCAGCTGATGCAGTTCACAGGTTGGTGGTTTCAATTAAAACACCAGACATGGGCTGGAGTACCTAAAGTATGGTCACACATCCCTGCAGCTGGAGGGGGTGATTATCTTTACTGCAAGTAGGTTTATGAGATGGTATCTGTCAAAGCGATTATCTGGATTAGCTTCTCATTATCTACACATGCAGGCCACCAACCTGCCCAGGTATTGCCCTTGAAGCAACAACCCACAGGTAGTAGTTTCTCTATGCCTGGTTGTTTTGTAGAGCTGTTTGTTTTGCAGTATGCTGTATTGGATTCAATACAGAGATGACAGTAGATGATCTCCCCATCTAATTCAAGAGGGAAGACATCTGTTCCACAGGGTGACTTAGAGCACTGGAGCCAATAGATGATGTATCTGATTTAGATGGCAAGCTTGACACTTCAGTATGAAATACTCTATATCCATTGCAAATCCTTGTGCAATGCATTTACTTCCATGCAGGATGTATGTGTGTGCATGCCTTTTGGGGTGGGGGTGAGGGCTGACATTCGGCTTGAATAGTTAATAGGCTCAGCAGCCTTTATGGCTATTTTTTCTGTATAGAATCTTTGTTTGGGAAAGGAAACTAACAGGCTTGGCAGTGAAAGGGCATGGAGGATTAGTCTTGGCTTGGGGAAATACATTGGTTTCTGTTATCAGGGCCTGATACAACTTGATACAGACACTGTGCTGGAGAAAACTTTAAAAAGATGATGACTGCAACCTGAGTACTGAGTCCATGTCATCTAGGCAAGAGTAGGCTTGTCTTTCAGCTCAAACACCACAGAACTCAACTGTACACAACGATACTGCTCTCAGTAAACATAGACTCTTGAACAAAGCTGATCAGTAGGAACAATTCCTGTTTCCGAGATCATGCTGCAGCTGTTTCTGGGTGGGTCACATGCTACTGATGATTTGCATGCAGAATATAGTTAAGTACAGCTTGTAGAGACATGCTCTACCCACGGCAACACAGTGGGTTGTGATGGACGTTCAGGAAAGATGAAGCCACGGAATTTTTCTACCAGTGCACATCTGGGCTAGACTTTGAAATGGGAAATCAAGAAAAGAATAATATAAACATGACTTTTAGGAACTGGCAGCTCTTGATAGATTATAGCTTGTCTTGTTACTGTGGGCAACAGTTTTTTTGCATTGACTCTGTTGTCTATGAGATAACATATATTGTACACAACATATCTTACTGGACCATTATGGTGGCTTATGGACCAAAGACATTCTAATGATGTCATAATTCAGTGTCGTAGAGAAACCAAAGCCAACAATGGTGAAAACAGTTATGCAAATCAGGCAGGATTTGGCCTCTAGCAAAACATCTGTAAATGATGTGGTAAGATCTGTGTGCTAATCACCTTTTACAAATAAGAATTGTGTACGTAGCTCAGCTAAGGGGACAGTTTTGGAGACACCATTCTTTTAGCTGAACTGCTCTGAGTTTACCTCAGGAGAGTTAAGTACAGACCATGACCATATACAGGCTGTGGAAGGCCTGCATATTAAATGAGAAACACAAAGTTCCCATAATTAGCCCACAGAATTTTTCACTCTTTCATCCTCCCTTGTTGCTACACGTCTGTCTTGTTTTTATTGAGTCATTATGTGATTTATAGAACAAATGCAACTGCATTTGCGGCACTGTACTTAGTGATTTAAAAAAAGAGAAGAAAGTAAACATTTACTTTTCTTGCCTACTTCTCTATCTGCAGGCGCCCCCAGGAGAAGAGATGTGGAAAACTGAAAGTTCTCCTGATATTATGCTGCTTGTTGCTTCCTAGAAATGTTTCTCTAAATGGGATCAGCCATCACTTCCTATTAGTACAACCAGCCTTTTCAGTGATGACATTACACAACGGGCAAGACTGTGATTACTTAGAGTCATAAGACTGGTCTTGTGAATATACTCCTGTGTCCTACTGCGTTCTGAGGGGAGAGTGCTTTGCTTTGCTTTGCAAAACTACTGCAAAGATTTGAAATCTCAAGTGGACATGCAATGGTATACAGCTGCCCGCAGCTCATTGCTATCCTCTCTGGCATTTTGTACTGTATCTTAGTCTCTTCCATGTCTATTTTTCATAGACACTATCTAGCTGGCCTCATTTTGCCTTCTGGATGGGAGCCATCAGATTGCAGTGCTGCTGGGAAGACTACTAAGACTTTTCAGAGGAAGCATATTAGGGCAGTTGGAGACAGGTCTCAGGTTGTGCAGTTCAGTGTCATTCCACTGAAAAGGAAGTGAACTAAATGACTGGTCTGTGGTACTCCTTCTCAATGCTTTCCATGGTTTACCCTTTCTGAAATCCTAGTGAGGTCTTTAGTCACTTAAAAATCCTTAGCTGAGGTAATGCTTCCAAACTATGTCTTTTTGAGGTGTATGAGAGAGAATATCACTCATAAATTATTGGAAAAGCAAAAGAAGATCCAGCCAGGTGTATGAGGCAATGATGGGCGTCAGCCACAGAAAATTAAATCAGCAAGCACTAGATGTAGGACTAAAAGACAGAAGTAATTGCCTTCTCTCAGCTTCTTACTATGGCGTGGGTCACCTCCTTTGCTGAGAGGCCACAGAGAGACAGTGTCTCTTATCTGCCCTTACCTTCTTATATTAATTCCTTGAGATAGTTGCTGACTTCTATGCTGCTCTTCAGAGGTTGAATGCCCATCTACCCTGCCTCCACCACACATGAAGTGTATTTCTTGTAGTCACACTTGTGCTGTGGTAAGAAGAAGGGTTGGCATTTCTAGTGAAAGATCCTCTTCAACAATTGGGTTGTTCATACACAGGATATTGGGGTAACTGCAGACAACGTGGGGACATTCAGGCTGAAGGTTAATACTGAGCAGCACTCATTTTAAAATTTTGCATCTGAACAAAGCATTAGCCAGGGCAGGAGGTTCTTAAAATCCTGATGTGCCTGAGATGTTTTAATGGGTTAATGGTCAGGTATTATCAGTGAAGCAGATGCCCTCAATTTGACTTTTTTTTGTCTGGTCTCCGTTTCTTCCAGCTGGATGTAACTATGGAATGCTACCTAGGCAGAAACAATACAGTTGATACCTTTTATGGGAGAATGGGTACAGATTTGCAAGTCACTAAGAAGTAATTATTTCTCCAGTGGCATTCAAATGCAGTCCCACATTGTGCTTGCTCTCTGCCCCTAGGAGAATTTTGCTCTTTGCAGAACTATAGGAGAAGATTTCAGCAAGTCCTTATACAGCAGAACTGTATATGTAAGTGACAGGCTCTGGTGAGAAAGTAGGCTCATACCAAAGTAGGCTCATACCAAAGTAGGCTCATAAAGACTGCAGAGTAAGAACTTTGTCAAGAACATGAAAGAAGATAGTCTCCAGGAAAACAAACCCAAGCATCTAAATTCTTCTCTCATAAAGAAGTTTAACTATTGCAGTTTTAACTTGCAAGACCAGTATTCTGATATTGATGTCAGTTCATCATACTATATAGGCCTTATTGAAAAATGAAAAAGCATCTGCCTCCAGAACAGCCCCATTCTGATCTCACTATGCAAGTCGGGGAGAGATCGAAGAAAGTCAGTGACCTAATGGGGCTCTAAAGTCAGAGTGAGCAAAATAACAGTCCAAGAGCAGCTAACTCATCTCCATGGGTGCCTGTGTACATAATTGTTATAGCGACCCCAAAAGGAAAAATTTTTGAGGAGATCACAAAATATATGTGAAACCTTCCTCATAAAAGCTCAAAGTTAGTATTGTGGTGCAGTCCCTTCAGCAAAAACAAATGAATTAGCACAGAAGAGAGCAGCTTGTAGAAGAGGTAGACTATTCCCACCTGACCCTTGTCCTTGTCTGCTCCCATGGTTGTGATAACTCTTCACCCCTTCATTCCTTTCATGTTAATTTCTTTTTTAAGGGGACCAAGTGCAGCAAGAAAAATAAACAAACAGTTTAAGCCAACAACAACAAGAAAGTGAAAAAATAAACCCTCAGAATATTGTTTAAAACCTAAATGTTATGAGACCCAGCTTTTGGTGCACCTAGAGTAGGAGACCCCCCATCTCAGTGGTAAATTTGTGAGTCCTGTGAGAGGCCAAAACGAGGATACTGGCGTTACAGGAGCAGAGAGCACTCAGATGAAAAAGTGTAGGATTCATCCCATGGTCTGAATCTCTCCCTGGAAACCCCAGATTTAAAGTTGGCCACTGTGGCTGTGAATTGGTTCCATTTCCAGGTGAACCTGTGAACCACTCAGAGTACCTCCAGGTTGCTGCTGCCCAGAGTATGAGAGAGCCCATCTGTGCTAGTGTGGACTGCAGATCTATTCCACAGAGTGTTATTGCCTGAGGTCTTCAAAGTAGAATAACTATATTAAAAAAACAAACCTTGCCTCTAAGTATAACTTACCTGCTTGAGCTGAGTAACCCACAGCTCTAGCTTTACTATTTTCCATCCCAGAGCTAGGTAAAGCTGCAATAACTTGTAGCTCCCTCCACTGTGTCCCACCTCATATTTCTCCGTGTGACAAAGAAACAACTCCCAGCTGGTTTGTTTTTCTGAAAAGCTTTCTTTGACTCGCATGAGTGGTATTGATAACAGAAGGTTACTTGGGCTTAATAACAGAGTAAACATAGGTGCCTTTGATGGATTAAAAAAAAATTTCTGTGCTATATTGTCAACTATATAATTACAATGGCTCAGACTCTAGATATTTTCATTAAAATGCAAGTAATCCTAGAAAATATCCTAGGTAATTGTGTAAGAATGTGCCCTGGGGTCCCTAAGCTGATATTTCAGAAACAGTTATACATCCCTCACAACTCTTGGCTGGGATCAGGACCTTGGGTGCAGCAGGAAGTATTGTGCAACTGTTCTTACAACTCCTTGGGAAAGCAACACTGAAGTATGTGTGGTACACTTTTGTTGCCAAATGGTGATGTCTAGTGCGATTTCAGATACTCTTATGTACCACTCTCCGGTTTGTGCCTGCAGGTTTAGGTGGTCACAGGTCTACATAGGCCTTGCGTCAGAACTGCCAGCTCCCTACTGATGTCATGGGTATACCAGCACGGATTACGTGACGTACAGATAGACTTGTGTTAAGCAACTGAAATATGCCAAGGGTGCTGGGGCAGCTGAAGTGACAAGAAACTCATCATACCCACAGCCAAACCAGAAGAAAGTAGAAATGGTAAATGCAAGTAATAGGAATGAGCTGGGGCTCCAGCTGTTGGGTTAAGAATTGGGTGGTCTGCATCCAGTAGCCTGTTACAAGCTCTTGAATAATAGGAGGGTAATTAAATTGTTACATAATTGTTAAATAATCTTTCTTCATCTGGTTTTTGCCATCTGTTAAACAACAGGTGGAAACTGTTGTTTCTTTTCAAGGAAGATATATAGTGGGAGTCTCCAGTAGTTACTGCAACTCTGCACAGTACAATATGGATTCTTCTTTTACTGTTCTCACAAATAAGAGAGGGAGGACAGAGGAAACTTCCTTCTTCATGTCTTCCACCTCTTTGCTCTTCTTCTGAGGCTGACTCTCTGAAAACCTATTTATAAAGGAAGGATGGCTCTCCTCCATTACACTTATTTCTGCAGTTTGCACTAAAAGCATTAGGATAGGTACTTATCCCTGACACCAAAACCACACTGAGTCTCACTTCTTAATTTCTCTCTTGATTAGATTTATTTTTTTTTTAATTGGAACACCCCTCCCTCCTTCTCTGATATGTATTTCCCCTCTTAAAAGTGTATCTGTTGCCCTAAGTGCAACTGAAATGAGTGAACATGTTATGTGGTTCTTCGGGGAATTCTTGAAGAATTGATTCAATTCTTCTGGGATCTGCAGTCTGAGAACTGAAAGCACAAGTGCTGCAAAACCTGTTTGTGAATTAAACCCAGGCATTAATATATATTAATGTGTGTGTACACACATGCATGTGTGCATGTGTGCATGTGTGCGTGTGTGCATGTATGCATGTGTGCATGTGTGTGTGTTAAGGAAAAATTAAAGGTTGACACAAAGAAAGAAAATCAGAGGTAGCAAAAAAAAAGACCAGGATCCTGAGGGTTTTGGAGTATGGCGTTTTTTTTAAGTGAAAGCTAATGGAATCCAATATAACTGCTGAAACCTTGTCATCCTTGCTATCAGTGAGAGCCTTTGAATAAGCTAAATCCTTAATCAGTATAGCCTAAGACCCCAATGACTATGTGTAGAAGTGTTAGTCCAGATAAATCCTTGAAGGTTTCAAAGATTTGAAGAGCACTGGCACTTTTCTATGTAGTGCCTGCCCTTTGTCCTTTTCTCCATGATGTCATTATTGAAGTTTTACACTCACTATGCATGGTGTAAGTTGACATTGACAGTTTCAACACTTTCACACAGACTCTGGAGGATTGTTAGCTTTGAAGCTATTTGGCCTTGAGCAGTGAATTCTTTTTTTGAGCTCATACTGGCTTATAATATCTGAGAAGGTTTGCATCAGTATAGCCCCAGCTTGAATTACGAGAGAAGGCTGGTTTCCAAGTTGGAACTGATACCCACATGATAGAAATAGAGAACATTATACTGTTTCAGATGGGCAGCAAAGTAAGTGTTCCTGAGTCCCTCTGGGATGCAACAATGAGTTTTCATTTTAAAATCACAGTTAAAGCAGTATCAGCAGCATGACTTTTCTTGTAATCAGAACTTTGAAAAGCAGTTAGGCTTGGAAGTGACTGTAAAAATCTGCAATCTTCTGCCCTGTGATCTGTTTGTTATTAGGCTTTTTGGAAACATCTGCATGGGGGCAGAGGCATATTTCATATCAGTGTAATTTAATTCAAGGATTTTATAAAAATAGAAATAAAATGTTGTGCGGTGATTTAGACACATTAAATATCAAAGTTCACAAGGACTAACAAGCAGCACAAAGAAAGTGAGCTGTTCAGACACTTACTCATGTGAGTTGTCCCATGAACTTTATCAAGATGACACACATAAGCAAGGACTTAAAGGCTGGGTCCAAAGCATAAGGCATTAGTGTCCTGTTGGTGGTAGGTTTTGAGACTCCTCCAGCTGAAGCCAAAGAGACTTCTCTACATGTCTCAGAAACTTTGAGGTGTAAGGCCTCCAGCACCTTCAAGGATAAAGGGCTGTTTTAAGAGGAGAGTTGTGGGAGAGAAAAATCTTCCAGGAATTGTGAGCTGAGTCTGTACCTGTCCTTAACAAAATTTCTAGCTTTCCAAGCAGTTTCTTGGTGAGGATAAAACATGATAGTAGGACATTCTGAAACTAGCTACCTGAAACGTTCTAGCTCAGCAGGTGAAATACCATCAGCTACCAACATTGAATACAAATGACATTTAGAGGCTCAAAATGCAGTATTCCCTTTTGAAGTTCTCAACAGACCATATGAAAAGTAAACCCAGCTGAAAAAATGAAAGAGCAAGGATGGAATTAAAACTGATTGTTTCAGTATACCTGTTTCAGTCTTTTAAATAAGGATGAAAACTAAATCAGGACAAAAGTTTTTTCTCCACCTGTGTACATATGTATCTGCAATCCTTTAGCCAGATATTGTGAGCAGTCACAGAGCTTATTTAAACAGTCTTGCAACTCCTGTATAGCCACAAACATAGCTATCTTAAGCCCTTCTCCAGAAATATTTTGAATCGGTGAAACTTTGCTTGGATTTTTTAATAGGCAATATTTGGCCATTGCTAATCCCAGGCCTACGCACAGAAAAAAAGTAACATTTTAAGGTCTGAGAAGGTACCAAAACCTTAACACAGCAACAGCATAGTTGTATGAACAATAGATAACTCCTCCATAGAACTTTTGTCCATGGTTCATGCTCTCTGCCCTCACATCTCAGCAGTTGCCTTCCCCCTTGCAGTTCAGATTCAGGCAGATGAAGTCTTGCAGCACACTTGGTCCCTGTATCCTCAGCAGTGACACAAGTCTGTCTTGGGACTTCCTCACTTGAACTGGTCTCAGGTTGAACCAATGTATGCATGGGAACAACCACATTGGGCTGACACAGATTAACTACAGTCTTTAGGGAGAGCTGCAGCTGGGAGTCTTCTCAGTAAGAAGAGAGAACGTAAGAGTTGCCAAAACACACATTGCAGCCCTCTAAAAGAAAAGGCCCTTTCATTTTCCTCTCTGGTCAGCTCTACTAAGCAGAAACTATATAGGATGCATCCTCAAATGAAGTGGCTTCTGTAACCTGCTCACCAGAAGGTGTGGGCAGAGTTTCTTGTTCTCCTGAGCTTCAGTCTCTGGAGCTTCCACATCCTTCTCTTTTGTCTGGAGGTCAATCTTCCCATTTTTATAATTTAGGAGATTCAACTTTAATGACTGGTCTTAAAAGGCAATTCCGTTTTCAGAGTTCTGGAAGAAAAAAAATATTTCCAAATATTTTCCTCTTGTTCCTCATGCTCTCTTGCAAGACCAAATAAATTAATGCTATCAACAAACACTTGAGTAAAGGTGTTTTACTTCTTTTGGCCACAACAATCCACATGAAAGGCAATAATCTTACATTAATATAAAGTCTCTGTAAGGTATGAAATTCTCATCAACAGTATTATAATTTCAATCAACTTCATCTCTGAAATTGCTTAAAACTTCTATCAGTGCAAGAATGAGCAAGAATGTGCAAGAATTGATTCACTGGTTTTGCTAGGCTCTCTTCCACTAGGGCTGGAAACTCCTGTGTAAGGTAATGGGTTGATTTTTCCTGAAGCAAAAATGTAATTTTAAAAATCTGGAGAGAACAAATAGGTGCAAAGAAAAATGACAGTCTTAACCAAGTATAATCTTATTCTTATTAAAATGGGTGTAAAATGATAGCATGCATTTTATTATTTACCTCCTTCGTTTTAATACCTGGAAAAAAAGTTGAAGTCTACTGCTGAAAGTACTTTAGGTCAGTTCCTCAGTCAGTGTAAAATGCCATAAGTCACTGAAATTAAGGGGCTAACACTGAATTTCATCCACATAAGTAAGGTGGAGAAATTGCACTGTATTGTTCTTGTATTGTGTACAACCTGTGGCACTTCTCTGCCAGTGCTCTGGAATTTGCTGGTGTTACTGTACTTATAAATTGCTTCTGGCTATCTACTCAGTAAGTCACCAAAAATGTAACAAAAATCAATACAAGTGAAAAAGAGTCTTCTTGCTGCTATGATTTTCTTCTACTTATGTACAGCCTAAAAGATTCGTTGAAAAAATACCTCTGAAGCCTCAAATCATAGTTTTTCTTTTCAGTAACCTAATTTCTCTATAGTGACTCATTTTACTTTTCAGTAATATCATTCTAAGACACAATTTTAGTATGCTTCATTTACTGGTGCTTTTGTGGGCATAGAATATTCTCATGTCTTTGTTCTAAGAGCCATTGCCATAATGTAGTAAGTGACAATCAGTTCTTAGAACAGTTGGGTTAAAATGTGTCTGAAAGTGGCCTGGCTTGGCCCTATATGACTCTGGTCCAGGACCTGGCTGCTGATTGGGAAAGTTTATATAGGGCAGGGTAGTGTGTCAAAATCTCTGGTCAGGGTGAATATCCTCCTCTTGTTAGCTTAAAGATAGAAGTATTTGCCTGATAGGATTTTATTAATATGTATTTGTTGCTGTTGAGGGCTGCAATAAAATTCCTATTGACTTTCCACATCAGCTACTATATTATTTATTACCAAAACTCTTAGTCAAGCTCAATTACTTCTCTCATCTCCTGATGAAATACTTTGTACAAAACTACGGTTCCCCCTATAACTATTCAGTGCAGCATTCCCACAGATGGAGAGTGGGCCAATGGGTGAAAACAAACAGTAGTGAACATTTCCCAGATACCAGTGTGGATTGAAATCACCCAAGACTTGTAAAAAAGTTATTTTCTCCCTAAAGTCACAACCTTTCCTTGAAAGAGAGAGACTTATTTATTTATTTAATTTTGCCAACGATACATTTGTGAAAGTCAAAGCAGCTTGAAAAGTAGTATGGAGCAAACAATTGACTGGTACAAGGTTCTCCTGAGGGGCTTGTATGAGGATCATTTGAGCTCTCGTGCATCTTTGGGAGTCAGAAGAGCAACTTGAAGTGGGTGTTTAGCAATCAGCTACCTTTGACTCTAAGCACAAAGAAATGAATAAAACTTTATTACCTTAGAGACAGAGAAAGACCTGGATTAAATCTGGGTTTTTCATCATCTTGCCATTTTTAAGAGAGCTGAGTGGTGGGGGAGTGGGGCAGAAGACATCTGAAGTATTTACTGAGTTTGGGAATAGCAAAGGGAGCAAGATGAGATAGAAGGTTAATGCCATCTTTAATATGGAAAAACTACTCTCTTCCTGTGACATATGCCTTTGGGATAATCTTGATAAATGCATGAGTATGATCAAAATGTCAGCCAGACTTTCATTAGTTTCTGTCTCCCCCTTGAATGCTCTTCTACAGTCCAGAAATTGCCTGCAAGAGTCTAGAAGGGGAGATTATCCAGATTATACAGCTCCAAGGACAGTTTTTAGAGAGGTGCAAAAGAAATTTCTCTGATAATTCCCCTCCACACCTGTAACACTGAGAAATCCAAGGCTCTCACTGTGTGCGGTGCTTATGTTCTGACACTCATCTTGGGGTCATGCTACACAGGATACATCTTGTTGCATCAACCTAATGACTGCAGGGCTTGGCAAAGCTGAACTTTGAGACATTTTGAGTTATTTTGAGATATTTGGGGGGTTTTAATACCATAACTGTAAATAATGCCTCTAACTTTGCTTCTTTCACTAGTTCCTAGTTAAGAATTCTGCTGGTTTATTCCATTTTGCAGCATGATTGCATAAGGATGTTTGAGGATATTTGAAAGTAGTAGATGAGACACAGTAAGAGGAATACTTATTTAGGATCTTTGCAGAGACCCCTGAGTGGTCCTTAGTTAACAGTCTTCAAAAGTTAGGGACTTCCCTGACAGAGGAGCTTCTTCTCCTGAGAGCAAACAAACTCTTACATTATTTGGCCTATAAGGTCCCTCTGTACTCTACTCTGAAAATACACCTGACTTGTTTGGACAGGGTTTATCTCATCAAATACTAAATTCATTGAATTCTCAGGTTATAGTTGAGGGGCATCAGAAAGAACAAGAGAAAACATATAAAGCAGGCTCCTTATTAATATCATAGCAGTGAGATTTGGTTGCCATCTGCTTGCTGAACACTGATAGGTCACATGCAGCCTTGCTGGGATACCTGAGAAGACATCCCTATTGCTTTCATCTCTCTGCATTTAAGGCTTGTGTAGAACCTGGTGCCAGATAAACAAATATCATAAGACTGTCTCTAAAACTTTGTAATAATTATAGTGCCAAGTTCCTGAGGTTGCCTTGTCCCAGACCTGTACAGTCAGTTCCTGAAAAATAATGACCTCTTGATGATTTTCTTATTCCAGATACCGGTTTCCCCTCAAAGTCCACACAAAAGTCAGCTTTAACATGTCAATGGAGCAGTGAAACACACTTGAAACTGCCTATCAGTGACCCTCAGCTATCAATAAAAATTGTGTAGAGGCTTTATAAAAATTATCTTTATAAGTAGTAGTAATAGTAGTAGTAGTAGTAGTAGTAGTAGTAGTAGTAGTAGTAGTAGTAGTAGTAGTAATAATAGTAGTTGTTGTTGTTGTTATTATTATTATTATTATATTGGTTAGTGTTTTGCGTAACGGGTCAGCTGGACCTGGATCTATGGGTGCACAGTATCAGTTACATGACAGACAGATTTTTCGAAACAAAATTTGGATTTTTCTGACAACAAAGAGGGGGAGTCAGTTCCCTGGAGCACAAAGGAAAGCACAAAGGAATGACAGGACCAAAGAAAAGGGAGAAGATATCTGAGAATATAGAAGTTGAGTTTGCTGCAAAGCCATGGATCAAGGCTTTAGCATTACAGAGGATGAATAAGAAGATGAGAAGCTTAGAAAAAATGGTGGCAATGAATCTTGGAGTAAAGTGCAGAATAGTGGGGCAAATATAAGCAGAGTGCTTGTAGTAAAAGTGACCAAAACATGGTGGAATAGTAGTCTCTGGAGGAAACTGAGAAATGAGTGGAATAAAAAGAAAAAATGGTGTGTTGAGAAAAACATAGTGGATACCCGCATATATCTATGTATATCAAACAAAGGAGTGTACCTCTTCCTTATCAGTGTATACACAAAAGCCAACAGTCCAAGCCAGAGTTTCTATCAACATGGCTATAATAAACAAGAGGGGATGGGTAGCTCAAGAGTGCGATGAGGAGAGAGTTACAGTGCATTAGGAACAAAAATGTAGAGTGAACTTCTAAAGCCCAGGATCACGCAATTCTCACAATAAAGCAAACAAGGCAACTAACAGAGTTCTATAGGGAAAATGACATCACTGCAGATTTTTAGAGATAATCATTTAACTGGATTAGCCCCAAAGTGCTGTGTCTAAAATCAGCATCCCTGTCTCTTTATGTACTCCAGATGAAACACATTAGCAGAAATATGGCAAGGGACATTCACAATGCACTGTTCTACATTATCAGCATTTTTTACAAATCTGCAATTAGTCTAAAGGGCCTGGGTAAATTAGGCCTCTTGATAAATGAAGCACCTAGACAGGTCTCAGATTTATTTGATCTAGCTGTCCTGCTGTCCAGAGCCTGTCGGCTAGGCTGTGGAACAGCAATGGTACAGTGGGAAAGTCTATGAAGCCAACATACCATTTGCTGAGCAAATGGTGAAAAACCCTGACTAGGGTTGCTGACTGATTAGATTTGAAAGTTTCTGCCAGGAATAGTGTAAGTTTAGGGAAAATGCAGTGAGTGAGTAAGTTAAGAGATCTTCAAAATTAGGTATATATGGATGAGATCCTCTGATATGATAGTGACAGGGATACTTGGTGTCTGAGACAGAGATAAAACATATCATACAGAGAGAATCAGAGAGCAGAGAGAGCAAGAGAGAGAGAGAGAAAGAGCGAGAGAGAGAGAGAGAGAAAGAGAAGGAGAGAGAGAGAGAGAGAGAGAAAGAGAAGGAAAGAGAGACGAGCACATAATGAAGACAAAGCTAGTATTTTCGCATTGTACAAATTCTGGAGGGAGAAGGTTGCAATATTATTAATGCTTCTCCTTCCTCTGACCCTAAATAAGTCTGTCTGAGAGGTGAATGTTTGCTCTCCTGAAGGGAAGACTGGTAGTTTCTGTTACTTTTCACCCCCAGAGTAATTTTAAAGAAAGCAGTATACTATGATAGGGCATCTTTGATACATACATACATACATTTGCTTACATGCACAGCCTGCTCCTGGGTATTTTAATACCTTCCCTGAGCTAACTATCACACAATAAAGTTGCTGTGACCTGGGAACAAAAAATGGTTTAGAGGAGGAAAGGAGGTATAGGGAATGTCCAGAACATTCTTGAGATCATCTGCAGTGATTTCCATCTACAGTGTGGCGACACCTGCCAACTCCTCTGCTGTTGCTCTTGCTGAACTCAGCTGAAAAAGCCAGTTAGGATTTTCCAGCAGATGTTCAGATGTTTCTCTTCTCCTGCTCTCTTTCTTTGCTGCCTTCTGTCTCTAAATGTCCTGTAGGACCCCAGGTTTGCAACTGTCCCTGGTTTCTCAGAAACAGACCACATTCAAAGTTCCACTTATTGCAGTGGTCAGATCAGCAGAGCTAATTATTGAGCATAAAGACACTTTATATTGGTTGTGAAAAGTGGGAAAGAGCAGTGGAAGGAACTAAAATATCTGGACCCGTTTGTTTCTGAAGGAAGTGCAGAGGGCTGCCACTCCTGTCTGACTGCTTCTTTGCTCCCTGATCACTCAGTGTTCTTTAGTAAACCTACATTGATTTCTCTGTCGATAGTGTTCCTTTCAATCACAAAGAAACTGTCAGTGCCAAATAAATGGCCAAGTGTTTTCCTGCAGCACACTTAGCTCATCCACCTTGTAAAAAGCTGACTTTACTGCTGTATCTCTCCTTTCAAACGAGTACACTCTGTGTGATCTTAAAGGAAAGAAAGAAATCTCTTGTGTGTACCAGGGACCCAGATTCACACTGGAAGTGCACAATGTGTCCAATTACATTGCAGTTTGATCCTGCTACTTTTCAAGGCCTTCTAAATTATGGAATTAAAATGGTTTAGTGGAAAAAAGGACTGGTGACACTAGCAGTGTTAAGAATTTAGAATGTGCCTTCTCATATATTAAAAAAGGCTCTTTGAATATCATCAAAGAGATTTAAGAATTTTTATTCCTTTTTAAAGTTGTTTTAAAACTGATTAGGGTTTTTAGAATATGTCTGTCTGTTGCTCTCTCTCTTTCCTACTGTCTTTTCTCCCAAGTCTTCCCTCCTGCTGATTAATCAAACTTTTCTTTGTTAACATAGGGCATTTCTGCCAAAATATTATCATTTTGCCAAAGACTGAAGCAGGCAGCCCAGCACTGAGACCTGGCACTGTTTTCTCTTAAAGTCTCCTAAACGCTGTAGGTGTAAAAACAGTAGGGAGAATCAGCACTTTTCCAACAACTTAATCCTTCCAACAACAAAAGTGCCTGAAATTATTCTCATAGAAATGAAAAAAAAATGTGGGGAAAACACAGAGGGAAGCTAAAATTCTCATGTCCTGGGCACTTGAAAATCATACAGGAACTTCCTTGGGAAATGTCTGTGGGTTTTTCAGTGGGGAGGTGAAGCCAGTCTGTTTGTCTATACATGAATGTGCACTTATCTATGTTGAGGCTGAGGGCCTCTGCATCCATGCAGCCTAACCTATGCAGCAACACAGTGAAAATGTTGATACTCACCATTTGAAAGTAATTAGCAGTACTGTTGTATTTAAAGTATTCCCTATGTTGAAAATGCTTACAATAATAAACACTAATTGCTTTCAAATGGAAAACAGGAACCACTGCATCTGGGTGGTGTTCCACAAGTGAGCACAAAGGCATACGTATCTGTGTGCATAGAGATATGTGTGATATGTGCATGTGTATGTATGCATGTTCGCATGTGCATATGTGTAGATGTGAGTCTAACATAAAAGACACAGATATACCTGCCAGAAACAGTCCTCCTCCATAGGTTATTCCTGTCCAAAAAAGAAAATAAGAAATAAGGTGACTTAAGGGCTGAAGAGAGAGAAAAACTGACAGGCTATCCTGCAGTATCTAAAGGGGAGAAAGCACCGTCTTGTAGTTCAGGCACAGAACTGCATATGGCCAGCTCTGGGTGCTGGGACCAGTCTTGCCAGAGCACATCCCTAGCTGGAAGACAACCTAGCTGTCAGGGACATTCACCAATACACCAGGACTCTGACAAAGGAGTTTTCAACAGCCTTGATCATCATGAGGAGAAGAGGTGAAGGGATGCCTGATTTTTTCCAAAGTGTAGGATATGAAGTTGGACAATGAAAAAATAAAGTGTCTAAAGTTAGTAAGTGCTTCTTAACAGTCTAGCTGATGACCTTTTTCCACCATAGAAGATCTCCTGAGGCTAGCACTGAGGCTCTGTTCATAAATGCTTATCAAATATATTGACATTCTCAGCTGCTCTGAGCTAAGTTGCAAAATGTTCTCACTCCATGAGGAACAGGTGGCTAACAAGCCTGTATCTCTTCTCACACCAGTGTAAATCTGAAGTAACAGCAAAACAGTCAACGTAAGCCATGATGTCATCAAACTGGAATGAGCGAGGGGAAAATCATGCCTGATTCTGCTTGTCAGTTTATAGCTAAGTTGGAAATCACATGCTTGGCCCTAACTGAATGGTTCTAAATGAAACAGAAGTTCACTTTAACATATTCAAACCCCACAGTAAAAATTAACCTAGCCCACACTGTTGCCAATAATCAGGTAAATCCTGTGGGACTGTAAAGTTGCAAATGAAAAAAAACCCTCCCAGTGAGGATGGTATTAGCCTTACTAAGGCATCAGAAGCTGAGATCAGAGCTCATCCTCAGGACTATGACTCCCAGAAATGCATAGCCCTTGCACAATTCTTCCACTGCTCTGTAAAAGCCAGGGTGAGATATGCTGTAGCTGTCTCTGGCAGCTGTGTTAGGCCAAACAATGAATACTTTAGAAAATCATGCTCACATGTGTGAATAATAATGGAAAGGCAGATTGGGGACGGCTCTGCAGCACAATGTCTCTCTGTGGGGAGACTTGCAGTTTCCTGCAGTGACAGAGCAAGCAGGAGGTCTGTCAACTCCTGGAAGACCCATTCTGGGAGATCCCAGCTTCCTTTGGTTTGGCAGAAGAAGAGGAGGCCACGAACCCTTTGGGTTAGCAGGGCTGATTGGATTTGCAGAGCTCTGAGGAGCCTTGGGCCTGCGCCATGAAGGTAGCCCTGCCATGCAGAAATTCAAGAGGGAGCCCCTGAGGAGCAGACACCCTGCCTTGTGGTGTGCTCTCTAGCAGGGGCACTGGTGTCCTTCACCTGCAGAAAGAATCTGGGGTACACAGGCCTACCATCATCACAAGAGAGGCACACTCTGGCATGTACTCACAGGGAGTCCTTGAGTGACAGCAGGGGATGAGCAGCCCTTCTCCAGTTCAGCATGTGGATACTCTGAGACCTCAGCTTTCACCAGGGCAGGTTTAGGTTAGATATCAAGGAAAATTTCTTCACTGAAAGGGTGGTTGGGCATTGAAAGCAGCTGCGGAGGAAAGTGGTGGAATCACCATCCCTGGAAGTGTTCAAAAGGCATGTGGCTGTGGCACTTGGGTAAATGGTTTAGCCATGAACCTGGCAGTTTTAGGTTATCAGTTGGAGTCAATGATCTCAGATTAACAATTCCATGATTATATGATACTACTAATTTTTTCCAGCTGTGTTTGGGACGTAAATTCTGCAGAAAAAGTGCTTAACATGAGATACTACTAATTTTTTTGGTAAGAAGGACTCCTTACAAACAGTAAAGTGACCACTTGTGCATTCCTCTGATGTTGTCACTGTCCCATTAAAATGTACTTGCCTCCTTCTTGGCCTCTCACATCTTTGCTGGCATTGACTTTAGGCAGCAGCGCCAACAGACACTTTGCATCTCAAAGTACTGTAAAACATGACCGAACAGGGAATATCAGAGGCTGTTAAACATGCTTTAAAAGTTCTTTAATTTGATGTATCGTGATAACTGCACTTTAATAAAAGCAATCTCTGGTCTTAATAGCCATACAATAAACTGTTATTTATATGAGTCAACGTGCCTGGCTGAGCCTTCCAGGTGTGCCCCAGACTTTGAATCATCGGAGCAATCCAGAGGGAGGCCGTTGTCTGACAGAACCCAAACAAGGCTTATAAACAGGTGCCATTTTGCCTAGTCGCATCTAGGGGTATGCTGGCTATATTAAGCGCCTGGCACAACATGGCACTTTCAGTGCTTTGATTTATTTCAGTATTACATTTAATTGTTTCCTTCTTGCCGAAGCTTTAACATGCAATGCTTGTAAATATAACCTGCACCCTCCATATGGCATGCTGGTTTTCCATTTTCAAATGCAATCGTCCTGGAATAATGACTGTGGTATAACTCAATTTGAGTTCTGCTGCTGGGGACTTTATTACATAATGCTTTCTAATTGACCCTCATAGTTTAATAAGACAGAACATTTCGCCAGAACATTGACAAAAGTTATTAATTTTCACTTCAGCAGAGACCAGTGTCCCAATTAAATCCCATGATAATGCCTGACTGACTGACTGACCTCATTATGGCTAATGCTTATTAGTCCTGCAGAGAGGATAACATCACACACTGTTAAAATGGCTAAATGAGCACATACAACTATTCAGTATGATTATAATTTACATACATGACTAATTTTACTCCACCAGTCCTTGTCTGGTGAAACTAATGCTGTAAACTCCTGTCACACAACAAGATAGCCGCTGAGAATTTTGAACCTATCATAAAAACAGACCTGAAATATTTTAAAAGAAAACAACACCCAGTTAAATCCTGCCTGCCTTCTTGAAAAACAATTATAAGTACTCATATTATGTGTACTTCAGCTGGTAATGTGCTTATGCATGTTTCTTTTTAAAAAGTAATTACTTCATTTTCTTTAATGAACTAAAATAATGGCTGAGATCAAACCTTTCTGAAAGCATTTTTACATGCCTTACAGTTTAACTGCTCTTCCTCATGAAAGGCTATGTTTTTATGTTTTCTTAGGAGATACTAAAATGTAGTGTACATAGCAATTTTGTATTCATCAGAACCTTTCCCTCTGCCTCTTTTAATAGTTCCTCTCCAGGAAAACACTTAAACCAAAATCCTTTATTATACATTATATACTACAGAAAGCACATATATGTTTAAAAACTGTCACCTGTTTTGACAGAGCCTTTCTGAAAGAATGGCTGCATTTTTCATGTGCTTTTAAGAAGAAGTAGAGTAGGTGAGCAGGGTGTAAGGAGTTCTCACACCCTTCCACTACGGCTTGAAGTTGTTATAAATACATATATCTCACAATATGAAGCATGTACCAATACTCCATGCTCAAGATTTTCTGCAGGTTTATTGCATCCTTTCCTCACAGGATTGTATATTTGACAAAGAACAACAGTGAGACAGCCTGTCTCCCAGGATTTGGTTTGTTCAGAGGCAAGGTGGAGTGAAGTTTCAGAAGAGAAATCTGCAAGACAGGACAAGTCTGATAGATGCTGGTAGATGAAGATAAATGGCAACACCTACCACCACACACACATATGCAACCTCACCAGGGCCAGGTGATGGCCTAGATTTTCAGGTTAACTAGGTTTACTTTTTCAGACATGCCCCAAAGACACCACAGTGTATGTCCCCTTGCCTTCCAGTAAGATTTATCCTGTAATAGTGTGGCCTCTTTGAAAAGGGTACTTCCAAGCCTGGTGGGCACAGTCTCAGCAGTCATTCTTCCTCAAAATTATCATAAAAGCAATGCAAAGGTCAGCTACAACGGTCACTGCCACTGCATAAAGGCTGCATGCATGAGAATGATGGCCAGGGAAGACTCCCTTTCCTCATACCACTTCCTTCCTCCTTTTTTTTCAGACGTATTAGTTTTTCATTCATAAATTCCTTAACTCATGAGATTGGGTTGAGTCTTTCAGCCTGGTTTTCAACCACATTTTCTGAGTTCATTGCTTCCAGTCACACACTTCACGCTGATGCCTTCAATATACATCCTGATCAATCCCCATCTTAATCACATTTCATCTTCTGCCATTGCACCTTGGAAAGGAATATAACTGACATTGTCTATAAAAATGAAGTGCAAACACAGTGGAAAATTAACTCTCAGACATATGCAATAGATGTTTGCATGGTTACAACTGAGCAAAGAATTTGGCCTAGCATGTTTGTAAATAAAACCAGCAAAGTGCTGAGAGATTCTAATTAAGTTGATAGCGTATTCTTAATTTGAAAGCAAGTATTTGTCTTTTGCCATTTAACTGTCATGTTTAATTTCCACTATTGTGCTATGTTCACTAACAATGTGATGAGACATAGCATAGTATCATCCTTCACTATGTAAAATAAGCCAAGCAATTGTGAATGCATTAAAGAAGCATCTGATCACACCATGCATTATATAAACAATGACTCCAAACAGAAATTAAGATACTGTAAAACAGATCTTTAGTCCTCGTACAAATCTTCTCTATACTCTATTGTGCTGTCATGTTTAATTGTTGTTTTCAAGGCTTAGAGGAGGGAGGGAGGCAGGCAGGGAGGCAGGCAGGCAGGCAGGAAGGCAGGCAGGCAGGAAGGCAGGAAGGAAGGCAGGAAGGCAGGCAGGAAGGCGGGCAGGAAGACAGGAAGGCAGGCAGGAAGGAAGGCAGGTGNGGCAAGGCAGCAGGGGAGGGAGGGAGGCAGGGAGGGAGGCAGGAAGGTAGGAAGGCAGGCAGGAAGGAAGGAAGGAAGGAAGGAAGGAAGGAAGGAAGGAAGGAAGGAAATGCACAAACCTATCTGCTTGAGTCTGGAATGTGTTAAAAAGCCTTCATCAAAGCTGCTGATTTGTGTATGATGATCAGCATTCAAACTGTCAGGGAGATCTGAAAATATTGAAAACAAAAATGGCCAAATAGACTCTATCTAGACAACTGGAGGATCACACGGTCTGTCCATGAATCACATTTCTTTAACTGAGCCTTCTTAGGAAGAGAAATACTGTGGTTTGAAACTCCCTGTTGTTCAGCATGCAGTAATTTTTGTGATATGTCTTTTTTTTCACCTAGCAATCTTTCCAAAATCATTCATTAAGGGGTCAACCACAGTTTAGGCATAGGGAAACAACACAATATCAGTACAGGTAAAAGACATGAAGGACTGTCTTGAAGCTACATATGGTGAGGAACAGGAACAACTATAATGCTGAGTTTAGGCTAGCAGGAAGGAGAGTCCAAAGATATCTCTGTGGAAGTAGTGTTATGCACACAACTGCAGCAGGGAATAAAGTAGCAAGATAGGTGAGCAGCTGCAAAATAGAGAACTAGATAATAAAAGGCCATAGGGAAGGAAGGAAAAATAAGTATTTTGATGAAAAATGAAAGTTCATGGATAGTGGTCAGGCAAAGGCCTTGTATGCTTTCAGTAATGCTGAGACAGACAAGTAAAGCAGGTCATGAGTCCAGCAAGGTTAGAAAAAGGATAAAAGGAGCAGAAATATTATGAAAAGAAGTTTGTTTTTTTCCAACAGCTTGGAAGTCAAAATGCTACACTGTGGAATCAAGTGAAACGCAAGTCAAGGAATTTGTAATAGAAGACTTCTTCATCTGGGGTGAGTCAAATGTTACACTCCAGTCAGTTCATGGTGGGAGCCATGTGGACAGAATATGGCTCTTAGTAACAACAGGAATTCAGAAAGGAACAGTTTTGTCCATTTATTTTAGAAAAATGAAGAAGAGCATAAAGGTCACAAACCAGTCATGGGAGTTGAACCTAAATAAACTGCTGCTTTATTAGTTCACTCTCGACCTTAAGGGATGCTTTCAGCACTCCTAGAAATGTTTTCTCCCTGGTACTTATCACTCACAAAGCCTTTTTCAAACATCTGTTCTGAGGAAACAGCTTGCTGCTTTCATTTATACTATATGGACTGACAACACAAGCTTTACACCTCAGTGTGCTTTCTTCTCATACTCTTCCCTAGCCTCTGCAAGCACTTCCTTGACACATGAAGTCATAGGATGAATCTTTTCAGTGTAAAGCATTCTATGAAGACTGCAGCTCCTTTTAAAGACGTGTAACTTGGAGGCCACTGCAAGAATTGCTGTCTGAAGCTGGTTTTGCCGTGGTGGATGTAAACAGTCTGAACTGGGCATCACCTGAACTGCTAATAAGAATGTAAAGACCAGAAAATAGGGATGGTGCATGTTACTGTTAAGCAGTATATTCCATGTGGCAATGGAGAAAAAGAGGAGAAGTACTGCCTGCAGGTTGAACACTGTCTATGCAAGAATTCTGTCTTCAAATTACTGGAAGAAAAAAAAATGGAATAAGAAGGTAAATCAGTACTTCCTTTCAAAATTGTTTGCACTGTGAAATTAGAAAAGAACGTCCTGTAACATAAAAATAGACTCCCTCCAGCCACCTTTGGTGTGGAAAGTGGTACATACTGATAGTAATGCTATGCTACAGGTCAAGGGAAGATTAATCTATCCCTTTGAAACTGTAAGGGGAGTCTGGGTAGGCAGTAAGTAATCATTCCATTTGGAATTGGTCCAGAATGCAGGGGTTAATGCACCTATTCTTGCAAAATATATCCTAAGACCTTTAATGAGCTGAGTGGTCAGTATCAAATCTTGGAAAGGTGTCTAAGTGCTCTCCTGACATCATTCTGGGCTGTGGTTCAGCACAGACTAGGGATGAGGGAAGGGAGAGAAAACAGGAAAACGCCACCTACAGTACTGAGTTGCCAACACCTAATAAAGAACAAGGAAATGAAAAGCTAATCAAAGGTGAAGAAAGGACGTGAAAAATTTAAAATATCAAGTCCAGTGTGGACTACAGAAAGGATTGGAAGGAATGGAAAGGAATTAAAAGAATGGAGGAAAGAAAACAAAATAAAAAAATGAAACCTGAAGAATGGAAAATAGCTTGCTACCTAGATAAAGATTAATAAGACTTTAAAAGAAAACCAAACAAAAAGCACCAAAAAACCCCAAACCAAAAAGAAAAAAAATGAAACGAAACCAAACCAAAACACACACACACACACACACAAACCAACCCATAAGAAATGCAGGGGTGAAAGGAAGGGACAGTTGGCCTCCAGGATGTGGCAGGAGTAATTTATTGACAGAAGAAGACTTCACTGTGGAACGGAGAGGGAGAGAGAGAGAGAAAAAAAAAATAGAGAGAAAGAGAGAAATTAAATTAATTTTCCCCCTCTGTGTTCACAAAGGAAGATAGGAGAGAAATGCCAGGAACAGACATAAATTTCCCTGGGGTAGAAGACAAAATATTGAAGAAAATCGGAGTCATGTCAGACCAGGTGATTGAGAAATTAGAACTTCTGAAGACTGACAAAGCTTTACAGTCAGATTAGTTCCAACATAGAACAGTGAATGAAGGATGGGGTAAAGAAATGAAGGAAATCTTTGGCATGCACTTTGGTACAGCAAACCTGGGATAAAATCGTTCATAAAAAGCTCAGGAATAGTTGAACCAAATATCTCAGGAACTGCAGTATCAGTGTTTGGTATTTGACTGTGACTCCACCCTAGAGGGACAGAAAGTAGGGAAGACTTCAAAGGTTTTCCTCACAACCACGGAGGTCACCATCTGGCTGTTTGCTGACTTTCATGTACCTGGCACTCGAGGTCTGCTGGCAGCCATTTCAGTGTGGCTACAGTGACAGGGTGGGCCAGTAACTTTACATTTGTGGTGTCAGGAAGAACTATGTTCCGTCTACCCTTTAAATCAACATTGTAAATGTGTCAACATCACCCATAGGAAGCATTAGAAAGTGTTATTTTAAAGTGTTTAGAAGGCAGCTTGGATTTTTTCCATTTGAGCTTTGTGCAAGCAAGAGCTTTTGACTACCTGGGGCTCCTGTGAGAGGCATCCAGCCATCACAATGAGAAAATACATAATGGAAAATACACAGCAAAGTCAGAACAAGTGAAGACAGCTGTATTTGCCATGTATGCATCTAGGTCAAATTCAGCAGTGAAACAGTAGCCAAACTTTGCTAGAAAATGACTGTAATGGGGTACATTTCTTGCCGTATATGGCATTTAGTGTTTGTTACATTCTGTGCTGAAGGAAAAGAAAGGTGTGGAACAGCCTACATGACTGAGAGGATGACAGATTAAAAGAGATGGAGCAAATTAGAGATTGTTATGATGCTTTGACTACTCACAACTTCTCGGAAAATTACACTCTAGTTATTTTTTTGGCTGCTGTTTATGTCACCAGTGTGTTTGCTCTGGTCCAAAAGACTTGCACACAGAAATCCCAAACTGAAGTTAATGGGACTGGCATGCTGCAAGAGACTAGATAATTAATACCAGGGGTTGGGGTGGAGTAGGACAGGACTGCTCCACTCATTTGTTTTGTCCTGCTCATTTATTACCTATTGTATGAAACAGCTGTAATTCTTTAGCTACACATACAGGAGAATTCTGCCAGTTAATAGCACAGAATCTCACACCACTGATTGTTGCTCTGTGAGGCAGTCTGCAAGGTCTGCCTCAGACACCATCTTAAGGAGTAGATGCTGTTCATGGCTTTGGTTGGAGGTCCCAGCATTACCGTCTGAGTAACTGTGAAGTTTCCACTTTGCCAGGGCACTCAAAATTCCTGACATTACAAGATTTCAGTAAATTCTTTCAGCACACTTAATTATTTTTTATGTAAAAGGCAATATAAATATAGTTCCTTCATGGAAGTGCAAAGTCTCTTGCATTGGATTCCCATTACAGTTACAAGATCCTTTTTATTTTTTGTCTCATTTCAACAGAGTTGTTATGAAATGTCTACAACCCATTGGAATGACAATGTCTAAGTATTTAACAAAATCCTTTAAGACCAAATTTTTCTAACTTGGATTATTATACAGGGCTTTCATCTTGCATGTATGAGTAGTTGCCTGCACAACCAAATTTTCTTATGTAGATCTGCAAGTAGCCAGTGAGTTTCTCTGTCTGCACATTACCTATGCATGCAAATAAGTCTTTTGAGAATAGCTCCATTGTCACTTCTAAATGTATATATATGTAAGAACAGTCAGATTCTTGCTTACATTATCTAAGAAGGTTGATCAAATTCTAAAAATTAAAGGATTAATATTGTTTTTCCTTTACAAACAAAACTAAAGACACTGAGATTTGTGTATACAACTGTGTATCACTTTCACTGGAAGAAGGAAGCTTCAAAAGGAACTGCTGCCAACAGGACAACAAAGCTCATGATTTTAACCTTTGCCCTGTAGTCTGTAAGTCAAAGATCAAAGTTACCTAGTTCCAAAGTTGTTTGCATACTGTCATTCAACACAACACATGCTTTCAAGGAATTTCTTTGTAAACACAATTATAATGTGCGAAACCTACCAAAACGAAACAGTCACGTACGGTCATGTTGATTGAAGCTTAAACCCATAGGTCACTCTCAGTTTCAGTTTCCCAGGGTTTGGTTTGCTCTCAGATAACAAAAATTGTGCTTTGCAGAGGAAAGTGTGTAATGAATAAATTTAGAAAGAAGTTTAACTGGTAGTTTCTGTGATTAACCGCAAGAATGGAAACATGAAAGTACTTACATTATGCACAAACTTGATATGACTGTAATAATGTCTGCACAAAAGGGGAGGCTTATTATTACTCCAGCTATGGTAGGAAAGTCTGTATTTCCCCAGCAAAGGTTCGAGAGCACTAGACACAAAAAGATTGCTTTAGCTCTTAGCAAATCTCTTGTACTTGTGTAGATTCCCATGGTTGTTTTGGAAGTAGTGACTTAAGGCTCATTAAGTACTGCTACTTAAGCGCAGACAAATGTAGTAGGCAGTATTTTCACCCATTGCCTTTAAAAGTGGATTGAATGCATTGTATTGTATGACCACAGAGCACAATGCTGACAAGGACCCTAAACTGCTGCCTGTATTTTTACTGCTTGTTTATCAGCAGAGCTGTGTGGAGCCTGATGTCTCTTCTAAAGAACAGCAGCTCTAAAAGTGCACCACATTCTTCATGATGACATAGACAGTGAATGTCCTGAAGGAGGACACAAAACACTGGGGGTTTTTTTGTACCTTCGGTGTCAATGAGCAGATTGTGCTTCTCTGTGATGTTAATCTAATTTGAGAAAACAGATTGTTCAAAACATCTTGTCATTGCTTATAGTGCTGTAAGCATAAATGTGCTATATTCTCAGAATGCAATTTGCAAGAACCTCGGTTTGTGTGTTTAAAATTGTGCAAGATTTGCAATAAAGTGCAAAGACAGTTGTTTTGCACTTGTTCCAGTGCCAGAGGGACTGGGGAAAAAAAGTATTCTCAAAATTCTAAATTTGAACTCTGACTTTCAAGTAGCTGAATAAAAATTTTAAAATAATGGTGTGTTTCTATGCTTTTTTTTTCTCCCAAAAAATTTATATAAGATTTTATAGTGGTAAGGAGTAGATTGAGTTTTATTCTTCAGATAAATAAAAAACTATCCAAAATCTAATATATTTTTGCTTTTCTTCACATATTGCTACTAGAGATTTCTTTTCCTAGGAAGTGTTTTGTTGTTCACAGTAGATCTGTTTGGGAGATCTGGATTTTTCAAAGTTTAAAAATTTTTGCATATCTTACCCACTCATTAAATGTAACACATTCCTAGTTAGCACTGGAATAAAAAGTACTCAAATACTCAAAGAGGCTCTGGTATTTCTGGCCACAAGTTCAGCTATGAAGTCTATGAAATCTTGGAGGGAAACCTATCCCAGCTAAACATGCAGCCCAGTTCTGCAGACTGAAGAGATGTGGATGGTTCAAATAAGCATCTGGACTTTTGATGTTTACATAAAACTGAATGCTGGTTTTCTGAGGTTCCCCAGGTCTTCAGACCTCCCTGTACCTACTGACAAATTCTGACTGAAATCTGGCCCATTTGTGACTAACCAGGATCAACTGTCTGAGCCAAAACCGTGGACAGAAACCATCTCTATCTCTAAATCTTTTCAGGGTGTTCAAGTCATGAGGCAAGCCTAGCATTTTGGCAACATCTCTGATCAGGGGCTGACACTTGGGCTGGGGCAGACAACCATTACACCATTGACTTCCTAGACTTTCTGGATTGCTTTGAAGTGAATTTATCACTTACTGAATAACAATATCCCCACAAACAAATTTTGGGAAGAAAAAAAAAAGAAGAAAAAGAGAGCTCTTTAGTTGTATTACCAGGCTCTGGATTCAATTAATTTGTAAGAGTTGAGAAAAGCCCTTTTCTTTTTTAAATGAGACATTTATTTTTAACAAGGGATGAAATCATTGGAGAACAAAAACTGAGACATCTGTTGTTTTATATCTGTTTATTGTAAGTGCTTAAATGTGAGTTCGGTTTCACACAGTTTTGACATTGTTGCTTCATTAATAATGATTACGTAATTGCAACCACAAAACAAGCTGTAAGGCTGTAACATTTTCATTACTTATTAGCAAAGAACTCGAAACAAAAGACAGATCAGCAAAGAGGTAGCAAAGATTTTTGTGTTGAAAGTGGTTCATATATAGAATTTCATAGCAGCTGTAACCTGGATCAAGCTGGTGAAAATAACTAATAGATGTTTCTGTTAAGGAAATTGATTAAATTAAAAAAAAAATCAAACCATCTTTGGAGAACACATTAATTTCACTGTCATTTTGAGGAAAAAAAATGGCAAAATAACTGTTTCACTCACTGTTGCTGTTTGATAAAGTTGTCAGACATGACACTGTTTAAGTAAAAATATTTTCCTGATGTTTTCTCTAATTGTGGTTAATATTTTGCCCTCCACACACTCACACAAATATTAAGTATAAATTATGATTTCTAAATGAGATCAAAATGTAACGCAAAGCACTCCGTTTATTTAAGCCATTGTGGAATTTTACATTTTTAGAGTACAATTCTTCAATGCATTTTTTAAAAAAATAATGTTACATGAAAATGAAATCTTAATTTTTGACTGTTAAAAAAATTTCACTTTTTTGTAAGTGGAAATTTATGTTTGTTGCTAGGTGCCATGACATGACCTCACCTGCACAGACTACTTGGAACTGGCCATTTTCTTCATAAATTTCCTAGGCAGGAAGAGTGTGGTAAAGACAATGTGTGGTGGCATCAAAGAACATAATTGTAAAGGAGGAACACAGGTGTCTGGCAAGTAGATACCTCATAGCCATGCATGCAGTCGAGACACCATCTCCCAGAGTAGTAACAGACCACAGTGTACAGTATATTAACCGCAGCTCTATTTTTATATATGTGGTGATTGTCTTCTGGTTTTTTGCTTAGTATTTACACGGATACATACATTTTCCACCCTGAAGGATCCATGACAGTATGGACAGTTGCTGTGGTAATCTGAATCAAAGTAGCAGTCATATGGTTTTTACCCCATGTGCTTTGCAGGTTTCAGAATACTTAGGCCTTTGCTCTACTAACACCCCTTAAGTTGCCACCCCAATCTGACAATACCTTGGGCACAAAAGATTTCCTGCACAGCAATAAGCCCACAGAAATGATCAGTGTACTGCACATATGTAATTGTGATCACAAATTTTAAATCAAATGAAAGCCAAGATGCTGTGGTGTTGTATCATCAAAGCTTTGCAGGCTCAGATGGAAGGACTAGGGAGGATTGGCAGGCATTTGGAAACAGAGCTGTAATAGAGACAAACAGGGAGTCTTAAAACTGAGGACAGAGAGCAATTGACTCTGCTAATGGAAACACATGCAGTATTGAATGAAAGTGTTCTGCACCTTCTGCATAAGGTGGCACTTGGGAGCCCAGTCTCTCCGTCCTGTAGGGTACATTTCTAACACAGTGTGAGGGGGAAAACAGCCAAGTGATTCCAGCTACGGTTAATGGGAGCTGTGCTCCTAATCCATGGTGTGCAGTGTGAAATATTTACCTATGCCTTTCCAGAGAGGCTACTTAGGTAATTTCAAGGGAGGAAGTAGCCAAGGGGAAGCTGCTTTATACCAATTAAATGGAGAGGAATTGGATGGAGGGCAATTCAATGCATTCACCCTTACAGGGAGATCTGTGTTTAAACATCTCGATGGGATATTTTTTAATGAAGAACTAAACTGCATGCCCTGTGTGTGTCAGAAAGGGATAGCTGGGGCCCACAACACTGAATTTCTCTCTCAGGAAGGAGACTAGTGTGTAATGTAGCTTCCTGCTGGGTGATATATTTGCCTTATCAAGATGATCACAGAGAACTATATAAGGATGTATATTCATAAATCACTTCACCTCTGGACTATGATGGGAGAATGTTGCAAGGTTAGAAGGATTAGAAAACATCTCCAAGTATGTTGAGGCTTTTGTCAAAGTTTATCAGATTCTGTCTGACCCTGAGGAGTCTTCTTAATTCTTGTCTTCATTTTGCTTTCAAAATTTCTTCATACTCCTCCCATTCCTTCCACTCTCCATTTGCTCTTCTCCAGACCCTTCTTCAACTTACTACAAAGCTGCAATGTCTGTCTCTACATATAAGCAGGTCTTGTGCAGCTCTTCAATCTCAGTTCAGACTGAAGGGAACAAATCAGAAGATTCTGGGAGATATCAATAGCTCTGCAATATCAGTACATTAAGTCACTTTGACCCCTTTTGCTAAGGTCCAAGTGAGTAGTTAACACCCCCAGGACCTAAATGAAAGTCTAACTTAGATATCGGGCACTTTGTGCATATTGCGTAAACAGAAACTCGCTCTTTTTTTTTGAAAACAGAGTCTTGGATACCATCTGACATCACTTCCGATGGTGTTCTACATATACAGCTCAGAAGTCTCATGAGTAAATGTTGAAAAGAGCATCCCACCTACCACAGGAACCAGCAAAACTTTACTATGGATATTTTGGAGTTAACAAAAAAAAAAAAAAAAAAAAAAAAAAAAAAAAAAAAAAAAAAAAAAAAAACCAAAAAAAAACACCCAAAAAAACCAGAACAAAACCAGCCACCAGCAAATGCAGAACAACTGCAAAAAGTAATCTTGTACACTGAGCTCAGGTACACAGTTCTTGCCTCCTGTGATGTATGTAGCTATAAAGGTATTCGTCCCTTTTGTCTACAAATCCCTGTAGTTTTCCCAGGAAGCAACAATCAGAAAGACCAAGAATAAATGGCCAGGTGCTTTCGTCCAAGTCCCACAAGGTAACCCAGCACTCCTGATTGCTATACTTCAATGCCAGAAAAGGTTGCCACTGTTCCCATGGAGTAAGAGAAACTATAGCCGCTGGATGGGTGGAGAGCAGTGGGATAAATGGATAAGGGTAGAAAAAAAAATGGCTGCAACTCAGGATCATACCATATTTGCCAAAATCATCTTTCTTCTATAGTCCTCCCTTGTGCTGAGATCTTTACTGGGTTGCCTAGGGCACTAGCACAATCTACTCTCTTATGCAACTTTCTTTCTCTTATTTAACTCTTTCATTTGTTTCTACATCTCTAAATAAGTGATTCAGAATTATGCATCCTCTCTCACAAGAAAAGATTAATCTTTCCATAGTATACCCCTGGGTATACCATAGAAACAGTATCCACTACTACCAGAAAAACCCTGGGAAACCTGAGGAAGCAGGATGAACATGCATTTTAGGACACTGTTGAGAAGATAAGAAACTAAAAAACTCGAGAAAGGATTGCCTTACATTCCTTCCCAAACCCTTTTCTGAGCTATACTTGTCTCCCTCAAGAATTGTGAGACAGCCCAGAAAAAATGAAATGGTAGGTCTGAAAAGGTTGCAATACATGGATGTCCCAGCATGTTTTTGATCAATTGCTCAATTTAGGGCCTTTAACTATGAATACAACCCAGTCTGGCTTCCATCCAAATAGAGAGACGTGAGGAAATAAAACAGACTTCCAGCGGAGGATGGCTTATCTTCCTTAGGTTTTTTGTAAAATAACACAAAATATAGCACATGAAAGACAAAATTATGAGTGACTCCAGAAGATCATGAGCAATAATAAAAATGTTGTGAGATATCTCAAGTGTTATCATTAAAAGTCTATTGCATCCTCTAACCTCAGGATATGCTGAAAGGTGAGCAGAGCTATCTTGAAGAAATCCAACAAGGGCAGAACTTCCTCCCAATGAAAATTCAACCCACGTTTTACTTTATTCATTACCATAAAATATTTCAGTAAACAATATTCTACATTCTTATTCTATCCTCATAAGCTCATTCTTGCTAGTGCCCAGTTTTAGCTAGCTGCCCTCTTTTAAGCTGGAAATAATTTGTTCTCTCCTCCTATCCATTCTCATACAGTTAGGACATATACAGACTTGCCTCATGACTCCCTGTTTCCATCTGTGGCAAACTGCAGGGCCATGACTGCAGGGCCATGAGAAATAGGCTATAGAACTAGTGATAAACAACCAGAGGTGCTAATGGGAATTTCAGAGCTGACTTCCACAGGCTTGGGCAAGAAGGGACAATAAGGAAGTCTGCAGTAACTGTGAGAGTCTGTAGAAAAGTCAGAGAAGAAGGGAAATGTCTGTGTTCACCTCTGGGTTCAAGACCACTGGGCTCTGCTGGGGATGTAGGAAAGACCCAAATTTCTACCCCACTCACACTGCAGGGCTGCAGTCATGATCTTCTGATCACAAGGAGTCTTTGCAATGTAGGGACCAACCAATCTACTTGGAGGAACACACAGATGGCCACACTAGCCTTGCCCACAGTGGCCATCATTCTCCTGCTGAGTCAAACTCCTGCACAAATGACACTGTACTCCTGGTCCAGGGGTCCCAACAATGCCACACAAGGCAATCCTAAGAACAAAGTGGTTAGAGGGAGTTTGTGACTCCCTTTGTATCTCTTGTAGATTCCTCTGGACCAGATTTCCCTGCTCTGCTGCAGCAAAACCACCTCTACTGCCTATTTGGGAATTTTAAAAAATCATTTTTTAATATATTTCTTACCTTTCAGCTATGGTGGAGTGGGAGTGGGAGTTTCCTCCTCAGAACAGTAACTGCTTCAGAAAAACTGCTCCTCCAGGAACAACTGTTCCCTGTTCAACCAAATGCAAGATGAACATCAGTGCATCAAGTACCCAGTCTTTCCTGCATCACCTTTTTAATATCTCTGCCATCTGTCTTACTCTGTGTTCTTATAAACAAATATGAATTCTTCATGCAATAGCCCTACTTGGCTTGTGTTCTTGAACCCTGCCTCTCCCTATAGAAACTAACAGTTTACTTGAACATGCAGCAGGCATGAGCCCCTCAAGTGCTATGCTGTTTTTGAAAGTAGGGGACAAAAAAAGGAAAGAAATTATAGGAATGAAACCCTTCCCCAAGGGTTAGAAGTCCAAAGAGGAGACACATACTACAAAAGTGCAAAAATACTTTATTACTGTCATGTGAAGAAACCTCTTAATGTTGTGAAGTGCAAGTAAGTTAGATTGGCTTCATAGGTAGAGGCTGCTAGCTAGCAGAAAGTCCTGAAAGCCAGCTCACACTTTAACAGCTCTCCAGAGACTGGCTGTCCTCCTGGGAGGCCAAAAAAACAAGAGAAAATATTTAAAAGCAGTCCATCTCTTCTCACTGGGAGCTGGCTCAAGAAAGTCAAAACACAGTCATACTGTACAAGGAAAGCCCCCATGCCTTGTGTATTAGGCCACTTTCAGTTCATCGGGGCCTGGAAGAGAGCAGAGAGACAGCTTCTCACCATGTGTCACTCACTTGTGGAGGCCAGCTGGGGCTGGAGACAGGTCTGATGGAGGACATGGAGGGCAGACAACCCCAGCCTGCCTGAGCCAGCTGGTAAACCGCTGCATCCACCCAGGCTCAGCACATCCAGGGCCTTGGGATGGGTAACAGGGAAAGACAGAGAACATAAACACTGGCTGTGTTCTGGTCTGGCCCTCAGAGGCATGTGAGAGACAAAGAGCATTTTCTGGTAGCGTCATCCTCGTGTCTGTAGGAGCAGAGTACACAAACTGAGGGCTGTGAACCCTGTCACACAGGTTTGGACCACCAGCCAGGGTACTGGGTGTCTTTGCCTGTGTGCTCATTAGAGAACCTGGAGGAACAGGAGACATACAGCATATCCTGTCTTCAGCAAAAAATTAGTAATAATAATTGAAAAACCTCCCCAGAAGCCAGGACGCTGACAGCAAACCTCTTGGTTCTTGGCTAGATGCCAGCCCACCTCTTGTTGTGCTCTTCTCACCCTCTCACCAGAGCACATTGGGGTTCACCTGCCATAGTGAGGGGTGCTCTGGATGAGATCAGAGCCCACGCAGAGCAGTGCACACACATGCTGTGCAGGGAGCTGCCTGGCTGCTTTTTTTTGCTACTACCTTCAGGCAACATTTGTAAAGGTGGCTGGAGGCTCTGCAGCGGTGTTTGGCAGTGGCAGGTGGTCACAGGAGGGAGCAGATGGTAGTGCCCCTGCTCTCTGGTCCACCCCACTGAACACTCAGGTTAGAGACATCACTGCACCCTTATGAATGACATTCCTGTTGAAGGACCTCAAATTTCGACTTACCACTGGCTCCTTGCTTATGCTTCTGGTGGTTTTTCCTCCTCTGTGTGGTAACTTCCATTGCCCTGGGTGAAATGCCCCAAAGCCCTCTTGCTGGAGGCCAGAAAGCCCTGAAGATCCCCAGTGTGGTGACAGCACCCTCTTCCTTACCTTCGTGCAGCAAGCACGAGGAGTTGGGCAAGAATGTCTTGGGGAACAGCAAAGCCTTCATGGGCTTGGCAAAAAGTACACAGAAGGGAATACAGGTTTCTTGGGCTGGATAGTGTGCTCACTCTGTAAGACAGAGTGCTTGGTTCTTCTAGACATAGCTTCAGGGCACATGTATCTACTTGTCTAGTCTGAACCCCACACATGGCCTGCAAATACTATTCTCAGGCAGGCTTGAATCCCTTCCTTCTTTTATCTGTAAAATCATGGTGACACAGAGGAGGTGGATAGCAATCAATTGTTCTCTTTTCCACCATAAGACCCAGGGAGTGGCAAATGCAGTTAGTGGGAGGTATAATCAAAACAAACAAAAGGTATTCATACAAAAAGTACAAAGACTTCTTATGGAGCAGGACCAAGTCTGGGGAATTCTGTGTTCTTATGAGCTTTTGGGGTGAAGAATGACTGCTCTCCAAAAACGTCCAGGATTTCTTCTAAGGAAAACTGCAAACCAGACTAACTCTGCTGAGCCATTATGGCCATGTGGACCCAACTAGGATAACTTAGACATTTTATTATTTACCCGAGGCCCTATGAAAGAATTGGTTAATTCAGAGCTCTGCTTCCTGAAGGAGAAAAAAAACAAAAACAAAGAGATGGAGTAAGGTCTGACAGACACACAAGTGTGTATCCCCTGCCTTAACCTTGGGTTTTTAGCAAAAAAACAGTTAGCAGATATATGAGTGACACTAAACAATGTACTGCAGGAAGATGCAAACAAGTTAATTACCAACTGGCACAGTGTCTGTGCTTTTACTCATTTAGCTAAGCATTGCCCTATAGCCCTCTGTTAAGGTTCAGTTTTATAAGGTTATTTAGACATTCCTCTGCTCGAATTAAGGTGTAAATGAGACCCTATGCCAGTGTCAATAGTATGGATTTTATTTGATAGTAAAGATGGGAGAGAAAGTAAGAGAAGGAAATAGAAGAAGAGGTGGGGGTACAGAAAGAGAGTGACAGAAAAAGAAAACATCACCACTCCGTGGATCCCAACGATGTTGCGTTGATCCTCTCCAGTAGGTCTTCTTGATGGTGAGGGTCCCCCAAAAAGCATAGAATTCCATGGGTTAATATATGCTCAGGCTGGGTAGGAAAATCCAGGTACCTTCCGGGGGGGTGGGGTCAGGTTTGCCATTGTCTTCTTGCAGCAGACCCTGGATCCATTGCATCACTTTACATCACGTGCAGTCCTGTGGTGCCAGGCCTCAGGAATGAGTCTGGGGGGCACTTCGGGCGGTCTTTTGTGGATTATGAAACCCCTCAACTGCCCCTCACATGAATGTCCCATAACTCTCTCGGGTTTGGGGGTTCCACAGCTGAGTCATGGAGGATGGGTGTTCATTGCCTCTGATCAGAGATTATGCCACACTCAAAGCCTCCTTCCCCCCACCTCATTTGGGGGTGAAATCTGTGCAAACCTCCTCTCAGCTGTGGGCTGTGGCCTCCCCCACCCCAACCCAGCCAGGGATGACCACCACAGATGCTGGGTTTGGCTTTCTTGTGGATGCATAGTCTTGTTTGCTTCTCATCAGACCTGAGATAATTGAACAATAGCGTTCCCTTTATCTAATCTCAGCACTTTGGTTCACAGTCCAGTCAGGCATCTCCAGGAGGGGGTGGTGGTCATCGCTTCTTCATACAGTTTTGCTATAACAATGTTTAAGACATTAACTATTTCAGTCTCTGACACCCTCCACTGAAGAGTCATTACAAAAAGATGGCTGAGCAAGGTCTTGTCTATTTTCAGTTCATCTGTGAAATGCAGGACCAAAGAAACTGTTCCAGCAACATATTCTTGCTGCTATGTGGTTGATACACCCATTTCAATTCTAGTTCTGGCAGGTACAAAACTTTTCCCCCACTGCAAATGGGTGTCCCTATAGGCTAAGTAGTGGGCAATTGACTTGTGAGTTCTGACTTAGAAGAGAAAAAAAGGGAAGGGAGGAAGAGAAGTTGGTAGAGAAGGAAAGAGGTGGGGAAAGAAAGGAAAAAAGGGCAAAAGAGCAAAAGGCAACAATAGGGAAATAAAAAAGAAGGGGAGGAAAGAAGGAAGGAAGGGAGGAAAGAAGGAAGGAAGGCAGGGAGGAAGGCAGGGTGGGAGGAAGGGCGGGAGGAAGGCAGGCAGGCAGGCAGGCAAGAAAGAAAAAGAAAGCAAGAAAGCAAGAAAGCAAGAAACAAGAAAGCAAGAGAGGGCAGGTGGAAAGGCAGAAAGGAAAGAGAGGAGGAGAAGGAAGAGCAAAAGAGAAAGAGAAAAGCGAGAGCTCTTTTAGCCTCCCTGTGAGGTCTAGAAGTTTTCATTACCAGTGATAATTCAGCTAACAAACATCTAACCCAAATCAGTTTATGCAGCTATTTGGTCCTCTCTTCACTTTAAAAATAAATCCTCAACTCCCAATTGGATAAGCTTGCATGGCAAGGGAGTTTTAATCCATACCAACATTTTGGTCAGATATTTTTCAAACACTGGCATAAATTTTTAATTTGGACTTTGATATCCAAACAGGCCCAGCTGTAGTTCTCCTGGGGATCCTTCCAGAGGCTTGGACTTTGAACAGGCTCTGCAGCAAACAGCAGAGACTACTGAAAATTCTGACGGCTGGTGCTGAACTACTGAGCACTACAATAAACTGGAAATCAACACATCCTGCCACTTGGAGGGACTGTTTAGAAAGAACTTCTCAAAGGAGAACAGATGGAAATAAGTACATAGAGGCAGGAAATACTGGTGCATTTGTGCCTCCATCTGGGAAATATTCTAGGAATGTTCTCAGTAACACGGGATTAACACCTTGAAATGAGAAAAGCAAATAAACATGACTGGATATGGTGTCATTATTTGTTTCATTCTGTTTTGATTTCCTCTTCACATTACATATACTATGTACCCATTTCTTCTAGATGTGGCCCTAAGTAACCACAGGTTAACTCTTTGGATGCTGACCAATAAAAGAATCTAAAAATTGATTTTTCTTTTCCTATAGCAAATCTAAATCTTCTCAGGTCTTTCGAGATGTCACTTCACCACAGGTTGTGGCCAGCTGCTCCTTTGTGAGAGCAGCAAGTCAAGAATTTGCAACATCTAAAAGACATTTTCCTACTGCTTCAGGTCCAATACCCATTAGACGTGTCAGGCTTTGATATGCTAATATCTGATTTTACCAGCCTAAATTAATGCTTCAGACACAACTCCTTGTACAGTCATTAACGTAAGTTCAGCACAATCAAGCTGATCTTAAAGTTTCACTGGAAAGCTTCACTTCAGATAAATAGAAAGATTAATGTCATTACACCTTGGTTAATTAAGAATATTTTAATCACTTGAGCTTGCAACAGGAAAATTTGACAATGCTATGACTGCCCAAAACTAAACTCCTGTGAATAAGTATATGCTCATCATTCCCTGTCACTTTTAGAAGATGGTAAACTCTGCTTTGTTTATCAAGGTCCTAATGGACTGGAATCCTTTGGATTGATTGCCATGTTTCATAAAGGATTTCTTAATTTTTCCTGCCAAAATAAAAATATGTTTTCCTAACTTCAAATCCACCATAGAAACATCACATGTCATTGTGAACACAGAAAGAGATATTATAAAGTAGAATGGAAATATACTTGGAAAATCATCTCAGAAGGTTGTCCACTATCCTTTTTTCTCTTTTTCCTGGCTTTAAGCAATCATTATATGTATTGTGTTTTCTTAAGCACCAAATTCACCAAAAAAAGAAAGTGCAATAAAGTATGTCAGCTACCAAAACAAAAAAAAAAATGTTTCATTTTACAAATAGACAGCCAGATGGCTGTTTCTAAAGCCTGGCAATAATGAAAGGAACTAGAATTCCTGGAGAATGAAGTTCTTGTTGAGACTGATTAATACACAATACACTGTCAGCTTCCCCAGCAAAAAGACAACATGTCTGAGAAGAGACATAATTTGCTGTATACACCTTCTTACTAAAATTGCCATGGTCCACTTGTGTAATATGAAATCTTATCTCCAGAAGCTGGACTGTGTCCATCAGCTCACTTCAGGGTTCTGAAATGACAAGGTATTTCGATAACTATTGGTTTGAACTTATCTGAAGCAGCAAAAGATTTCCCTGCCTGTGATGGTATAGTCTATATTCCCTGTATTTGTGCTACACAAGTTGGAAAAACAGACAGCCTCAAACTAATCTAAAACATTTGAGTTTAAACTCTGCTTACTAAGTTCACCAACTACATTTCATTGAAGATCTTGATTTTCTCAAGAATCTACAGTGAAGAGAAAAAATGTCAGGTCTGCATAATACAGGCAATTCCCTTGAAACAAGCCAAAGTTCTTCAAAATCTTGTAATGTGAAGAGGGCCAAGAAACTACTGTAAATGGTAATCAGGCTCTGCAAAGTAGCTGACTTTATTCAAAGCAGGCAAGTGCAGTCAAAACACTTACAGCAATCAATTGAAGTTGTTGGGTAAAGTTTTTTCCATGTCCCATAAATTATTGAACAGTTAATTTCGTCTTTGTGCCTGGAAGACATTCTAGCTTTAGGATGACAGCTTTATCCATTAAAGGGAGTGTGGTGACAGCAGTACAGAGAGTGCTGAGAACTCAGGGAGAGAAGGCCCATTCTCAGCTGCATTACCACTGAACAATACTAGGATATGTGAACATCTTAATCAATATGCAAGAGTCAATTACTGGGGAAGCACATAGCTTAAGCAGGATCTGATTATTAGGCTCATGTTTAGTCCACCAAACAGGTGAAATCAATACAAAGCTGAGTATCATATAGAAAATACATAACCATCCACTCTTACCCAACCTTTCTTCCCTTGTTATTCCCTCCTGGGCCTGTTTCACACATGCATCTTCTCTCTCTTTTTCGTATTGCAAGGGCAGATCTCAAGGCAGACAGAAAGAATGACAGAAGCTGAACAGACTGCAAAGGGCCAAATTCTGCCTTCAGAGCCAAGGAGAAAGCCCCTCTGTGGTTCCAAAGGTTCTTTTGAAAGAAAAGGTGTAATCCTTCAGAAACCTGTGTTTCTGTTTTTCTCCCTGTTGGAGGGGAGATCAGATTTCAGCAGATCAATGCTCTTACTGAGTACTGGAAATGCAAGCAGTAGAGAGAACTGATATTTTACAGAAGGGACCTAAGATGCTATCTGGGTCATTCACTGTCCAGATTTATATTCTGGGCAGTTCCACGGTTTTGAAAAAGAGATGAGGATGCCTGAATGGAAGCAAACACAAATTGTTGACTTCATACCTTTATCATAGAAGTGACTTCAGATATTTTATCTGCCCCTATGCTTGTTGATTTGGGGGTTTTGGGTAGCAAAGTCAATGGAGCTGAATCATTCCTTTTGCAGGCACAGCATGAATATGTGGAATATCTGGTTTCACCAACAGGAAGGTATTTTATGTTCATTTTTTGGCCTACTGTGGTGGTTGAATTTTAAATTGAAAGGTCAGAAGGTGAAAGCAGTGACTGAATATTGGGAAGTGAATACTTCACTTGCTGAGGGCCTTGATTTACAGGGGAGGCAATTCTGTCTTTATGTCCTTGAAGATTCAGAAATGTAAAGGGGGAAAAAAGGGTGATTAAGAAAGATGGTATCTATGAACTAGTATGAAAAGAACGAATAGTATAATCTGATCAGACAATACAAAAGACTGTCTGTGGTAGGTGCTTGTTACACCACAGTAAAGACATAAATTTGGAAAAAAGAATAGTCTTTAGAGAAGGCATTATGGACCTGCCCAGAAATCCACTGTAGTACTAGGAGTAATTTCCATGGCAGAGGATGGACTTTCTACTTAGTCTTCAAAATAATCTTCAGGTGTAACTGTATCCTCAGTGACAGCCCTGCAGAGCTGAGTGAGTAGAAAGCCTTATGAAGCCTTATGAAGCCTTATGAAGCCTCTTCATAAAGAGGCCTCAGCACTGGGAGTATCCCTGAACTTAGATTTACATTTTTAAATCCCCTGTCTCAGGTCATAGACAATAGCATGGGGGAAAGAGAAAATGGGAAATGTGTTGTTGGAGAGCAAATTTCATTTGGTATCTGACATTAGGAGGAGCATAGCTGACTAACTCAGCCACAGTACAGTCTTAGTGTGTATCATGACAGAAGCCAGTGAAGACTGATCAGAAGATTCAGGGCAAGAGTCTGAGAAACATCCTGTTTCCACCTATGCAGAGTGGAAAACTTGCTGTGGTGTGTTTAGGATGTGCATATAGCTGGCAGGTAATGTGCTCTTCCTCCTTTTTTTGCTACCAAGTAAGTAATTGGAAAGTAGTGTAAAGCAGCATGTTCAGGGTGGAAAAGGTGTGTTCTAGTCATTTGAAAAGCAAACAAAAATAGCATGATGTCAGTCACTGCATGGAACTTTCTCACCTTTGTTTTTATCAGAGAAAAAAAAAGTGAGAAAAAATTGGCAGTGTAAAGGGATATTGAAAGAATGACATATTTTTCTGTTAAGTATAAATATGAACAGCTATGGAGATCTGGTGCTATGGTGCTAGGTTTTAACTCCAGTAACATTCATCTACTGCCAGGAAACACTAGATTTAGTACCTGAGGGATTGCAGTCTCAAATACCTTCTACATTTTGTTTTAATATGTTGCCAAGAATTTAAATTGGTAAAAGCTGGGGACTAACAAAAACTTGATCCCCAAGAGCTTTTCTGGCACAGGTTTATCAAGGAATATGGTGCTATTATTTTTATTATAATTTTTTTTTTTTGTGGTGGTGGTGGTCAGGGAGCTCATTTATAACTCTGTGACTTCTACTCCCAAATGTATTTTTAAAAATCTTAAATAAACAAAGGTTTGATTTTCTTGGTGGTGCTAGGAGCTGTCATTCATTTTATATGCAATATGCCTTCTTGGATTTTTGTCATTTTAACATACTTCTTGATAGATCAAGAGCAGGCAACAAAAAAAACCCCAAAAAACAGTGGGGTACACATTCCAGCCAAACCACTACCACCCATCTGGTGCCTCTCTGTTCCAGTGAGGGAGGCACTTACAATATGTAGTAAAGTTAAGCAACTCTTTTAGGCCCAGTCCTGCTTTCACTGAAGTCAACAACCAGCATCTGTTTTGCAGTACACATGTAATGGGAGCAAGCATTTCACAGAGAAATTTGGGCTTGCAAAGGAAAGGCTGGGCTTCTTTTGGAGATAGACATCTAACAAAATGCCATTCAACCTTTATTGGATTTATTTAACCTTTTTAGCTTCTCACAGATAAAAGGTCTCTATGATGCTTGAATGAAAAACGAAGCCCAGAAACCCCCTTTTATATTGCAATCATGACAGGACCCAAATTAGTTGATGTAAAATCTAGATTAATCTTACAACATGGATAGGAAAGCAAAGGGGGATCAAATTTGAATGCTAATTGTGTTGTCTATTTTGCAGGCCAGAGAAACTTTGTTCTCCTTGGAGTAGAGGTAGCCTCAGTGCTCATCTGTGAAGGTCAGGAGCACCTTCAGAGTTGAGTCTTTTAGGTTTATGCAACTGACCTGCAAACCCTTTACACATATCAAAAAGGCAACTACAAATAAAGCCTCTGTCAAATTGGTTTAGTCACTTACTCGAGGTGATACAGCAAATAAATAGAACAGAGAATAAAATCAAAGTTTCTGGTTCCCAGACTTATGCTCATTCCATCAGGTCAGGCTGTAGCCAACAACACCACATTGAAAACACAAAGGTAATATATACAATACTATCTTTATGGTTCCACATTGCTCTCACGTCATAACCAGATCTCCCTAAATGTACTTTCAAGTTCACTCACTAACAATTTATAGGGTTTGGTGGGTTTTTTTGTAAAAAGAATGTGTCATCTTGTCCCCTGAACAGACACAGCATAGCTTGCACTGCCCAGAATGCCTTCAGTTTTACTATTCAACTAGGTGAGATCTCTTAGGACTTGTACTTGTTCTGATACCTGTGTTATGGATAACCTAACCACTGGATTATTTCTTCCCTGTAGCTCACAGTACAAGATAAAATTCCTCCCACCTGTTGGATTTTTTTTTTAATTGTATAGAAGCTGTGTTGGTTTTGGTCTTCTCTTGCATTTAACTAGTAAAAACACAAGCACAATAGTTTTCTTATTAAAAGAATTATTGCTTAGGTTTATAGTATGCCTTTACCTTGAAGGAACACAAAACACTTTTCAAACTGCAGCTTGGACCTGGCAAGCTTCTGTGCCCTCACAGCGTCCTGTTGACTTGAATGATGTTCCCAACACATAAAGATTTCCCCATATGGATCCACTTGCAGCTCTGGCCCTCAAGGCACAATTTGTCCCTATGCCAAGAGAATAAAAGTCCTTTGAAGAGAGGAAACTTTATACATTTCGGCTCAGAGTTTCCACCTGGGCTTTGTTCCTTATGGAAGGAGAGGGGTCATGAGTTTCCAAAATGATGGGTCCTCTAGAATCTGCTGAATAGCCCAGCACTAGAGTCCCACTCCTCTTTGGCCTCAACACAGCACTGATTTCTGAGTAGCCATGTTGCCTTTCCTGTATACATCTGCACATGAAAACTATCTCTTTTGCACCCTGCCTCAATTCACCTGAGCTAGTATGCACACCCACATGTCATGCACTTGCTATGCACGGCATTGAGAAGAATGGGATTATTCCCCCTGTACAAGGGGATGCTGGCAGTCCTAGGGATGACAGTACTGTAGCTGAGAGTCTGTTCTCAAAGGAAACATGCCTCAACAGATGACTGAGCATAATCTCAGCAGAGGTCCCTGAGCAGTCTTCCACAGAACTGAGTGATGGGGAGGATACAACTGCAGCATCAGTACCTTCCCCAGTCTCCTTCCCTGAGGTGTAACTTATGGATGGGTTTCTCCTGCTTTCCAAGTGCAGAAATAAATCCCAAGCACTTTCTAAAGTGTGTTCAGCCTGTATGACACCCTGTAGAAATTCCCATTTGACACCCATTTGACAGCCACCCATTGACAGGGTGATTTGATAAGTATTGTCCGTCACTGCTGCCATCGGTGGAACGTAGCTGACTGAATACACAGATTAGTATACCCAGATTAACACGCCTACTCGCAAAAAAAATTGCATAAAATATCTGGAGACTATAAGGGCAAACACTTTCACTTTAAGCTAACTTCCAACCACAGCCCACGTAAAAGTCCCAGATGTTTGTTCATTGCTTTCTCTGTGTGAAGGTCATGCATACCCATTAGTATATGTAATTGGTCATACACTACATACATAAGTGCATAAACTGCTAAAACAATTTTCAGCAGTCTTCTTTTACTCTGACAATTTCTATTGCAAGTAGGAAGCACATAAATCCGCTTTGTAATCTGGAGGTCTGAAGAGATCACAGATGTAAGAACCATGCCTTTAGGCTGTAAGGGTTAAAATCTTAACAAACTACTTGCAGATTAGCAACACAGGGAAAAAATTCTTAGACTTGGACTTCTGAAAATTGCTTGTAGGCGTGGCATAGTGCCGCTTGTCCCACACTAAATTTATGTTGAATTTGTGTTAACTTGCAGAGCCGTTTAGTAGAAATATTTAACAAATGTTTTCACACTGCTCCAGAAATAGTTAAGATATGATTTGTCATAGCAAAGGTAAAATGCTCTGGCTAGGTAAAATACTCCATCAAAACAAACACATAGAAGTGTATTCTTTTAGACTACATTTAGTGCAAGAAACATGCACATCCACTAAAATCCGTTGTTCAGCCTTTCTCCTTGAAGCATGTGTTCATTAATTGCTTGAATGTTCCACATTGTCATAACTAGCTAGGAGCATCCTAGCTGAATATGCTCCCCACAATCACCTCAGATCAATGCGGTGGTAGGTCTCCTTTCATCCCTAGTCCAACAACCCCCCTCCAACAACAGAGGTCCTTTGCAGGCACAGGGCCCTGATTTATGTTTAATGCGGCAGTGTTTTTACTGCTTTTGGCACAAGATGTTTGAAAGAGGTGAAAAAGACACACAGGCAAAAAGTCTGTTTAGAAAACAATTCCAGCATAAGCACCATATGCCTTCAACTCATAGGCTCATTTCCAGGCAAGCCACCACAGCAAGCACAACAATTAGCTCAGTTTTTAATTTTTTCTCCTTTAAGAAGGGTGGAGAGCTAGGGGGTGTAAAGGGAGCATATGAGTAGAGGAGTGTGGTTTTTTTCCTATAGGATTTTTTATTCGTTTTTTTAAACTGTTTTTCTTCCCTTCTGCTGTTTTACTACCTTGTATCTATCTACCCCTCACGAGTTTAAAAGCCTCAAGTAAGTATTATTAGGTTTTTAGTGTGTATTTTCTAATAGTATGTGTGTTTGTGCATGTGTGCCTGTGCTGAAAGTAGTTAAACCCTCGTGCAAGGAGCGGGCTGTTGGTCCATTGACAGTGATGGCAATCTGCACCAGCAGGTACCATGCCTATGTAGTGTCTCATTCATTCCTGGAAGTGCAGACACCAAGCTCACGTTGCATATAATTTTCATATTTTGTCAAATCTTTTGATATGTACATAGACTATATCAGCCTGGACTGAGAAAAGAAAGTCTGCATTGCTACAATAAAGATAGTAGCTATAACAGGTAAAACAGAACTAAGAGTTGCCCCTTTGTTCTACTTTATTGGTGATCAGGATAAAACCCTTAATAACTTCACCAAAACAACGCTGGAAAGATTTTGCCAGGGCACAAGGGAGACTTTTCACAAGAGTGTTAACACTATCTCTACATGAACTGAAAAGTTAAAGGCTCCCCAACATTCAAGATTGAATTTATTTTTATATTTCCAGTTATTCAAAGGCCTGTGATGTCTGGAGCTGCACAGGAATAGGGAGCAAAAAAGAAATCATCTTTGTGGTTCACAACAAGAAGAAGGCAGTGCTTAACATGAGCAGTAGTCATTATCATCAGACATCTTGAAAAAAACCAACAAGTTTAAAATTTATACATCATAGTATCTGCAGATACAGATTATCCATTGCTGTAGCACAAGATGTGTATCACTGTTGTTTGAACAGTAATGGCTGAAAGAGCTCATTTTCACTTAAATTAGTCAATGAATAATAAACCATTTTTGTAATACACTCAAAATATAAAATATATTTATATAAAAAAATATAAAATATAAAATATATTTACTGAATATTTTTTGCGTTGAGTCTCAAGAAATTATTTGCAAATAGTTTTTGAGGTTTCTTGGCCAGCTCCATTGCATTTAGGCTGTAGGTTCTCCCAGGGTATCTGTGCTCTTAAAAGTGTGCCTTTCTAGGGTGAAGGAATACCCACTCTGGGAGCATGTGAAGCCAGTTAAGCTTGCTGCTAGATCTGCAGAAATGAACAAAATTTACGTTAGGAATGAATGAGTCTGTAACATGAAAAGCCTCCTGTATTCCCTCTGTCATGATCTGTACTTGGAAAATATAAAATTCTTTTCCAGGTCTTAATAAGGGTATCCTTTCCTTTTTTTAAAAAAAAGGAAATGGTGAGAAAACTCAAGAAAATTCAAACAGAATACAGGTGGAGGGGAGGAGGATGTATGGAAAGGTGGTCATTTTCTTTTTTTTGTCAAAAACAACTTGAAAACCTCAAAAGCTAATGCAAGTGACACCATCTGTCCAAAGATCCCAAGGCACTTTACAAACACCAGCTAACATGTCTGCCACTGAGGAGAGTGCCACTAGTCAGAATTTAGCTCAGGATTAACATCGTACCTAGCAGTTAGTTGGCACATCAACAACCAAAGTTACCACACTGATTTAGTGTCTGGTAGGGGCCTGAGCAGTTTCTGCTCTAACAGTGTCATCCTCCTTGGACACCCTCCTCCAAAGTCCTGTCTGACAGCAGAGAACCTTAAGAAAGGATGAAATTAGGTTTGTTTAAAAGATGAGTTTTCTCTTGTGTAAAAGCCAGTGATCTTTTTGTTCAGTTTGTCCTTTTGTTTTGGTGCGACAGAGATGTCAGCCAAAGGTAACAGAAGACGAGATGATCCCAAGAGAAGTCACTTCCACCAGTGTCTGATGACTGTGCCAGAGCACTGTATTACACCAGCAACTATAAGGGGAAAATATTAAGTGACAATGACAGTGTGACACTAGGAGAGGAATGCAGAAAAGAAAAATTTCTGGAATGAAAGGAATTATCTGAGGGTCAACGGCTGGGAGCATGAATGGTGAGGTGGAAGCATAGAAAGAAATGCATCTGAGAGAGAGATCTTTTCTGGGTTTTTTTTCTTGGGTTGTTTGAAGGAGGTTTGTACGGGTTTTTTTTTGGGTTGGGTTTTTTTTTTTAATTTTAATTTTTATTTTTGTCTTTACACTTCAAATATTGGAGGTTTTTTGCTTTCCGTTGCTTTTCTGTAAACTGAAGTTGGGCAACTCGAGTTTGGAAGTTCAGATGCAGATCCGAACAATACAGTGCTGCTAGTGCAAAATCAAATCTTCCCATCTCTGGAATCTTTGCCTGTCTTGGCTTTTATAGCCTCTGCCCCTGCTTTGCCCCATCTGCCCTTCAACCACCCTTCAGTCTGTGTTTGGACAATACTTTGTGTAGGTTCATTAAATCCTATCAATCCACTTTTTTATTTTCAAAGTATCAACCTAGCAATCACGTCTGCCCCACTGAGCACAAATTCATATACCCTCCTGCCTCCTCATCCTTTTTCTGCTTTCTTTTTTTTTTTTTTCCTGGCAATTAAAAAAAGTAAAATCTAAGACCAAACAAATCAATGTTTACGGATTTGTAATAAGTTTCTTTCTATTTATTTATTTATTTATTTCCTCTTCAGTCACTAAAGAAGCAGCAGCAACTTGCAAGGAGCAGTTGTTGCCAGAGGGTGAATCATAGCTATATTGATTTGATTATGTAAAAGCTCAGAGGAACCTAAAGCCAGATACAGAAATATCTCATAGTCCAAACCCTGTGGGAAACACACTAGTAAAAAAGCAATCTTTATATTGTTCCTGATAAAAGCATCATTAGTTTCTTCACAGTGAAACCATTTCTCTGCTGATACAGTATATGGTTTTCCTTTTCTCTAGAATCCACTCAGACATAATTAACACTCAGTTACAAGACTTCGGCTTTCCTCTGGAGTGTGTGCTGTTGAGAGCATGGGTGCACAAGGCTGAGCATCTGCAAATCGCTCACTCACCCTTGTGCAGAGCAGGGGTCCGGCCTCCAGGGCATGGTGTGTGCTGCATCGGAATTTCAGCACCCTCCCTTGTGACCTTGATTGGCTCTTAGGTGGGGCTGAGAAGGTCTGGCATTGGCACCACTGCTCTGTCAGAAAATGCCTCTCACTCCCCTCCAGGCTTTATACCACAAAAAAAGCACAAAATCACACAGACACACAGACCTGCACAGATAGACACATTCCCAGCTTGTCACAACAAAATGCTTGCATGTGTGGTTTTCTGCAGAGCAGCCTCTAGCAGGCACGGAGAGCTAAGGCTATACATTTTTACTTAAGCTTCAGTTAACCATGCAGCTAATATTGGGGCACACTGAAACTAGGATAGGCAAAGTCATCAACGTCAGGTTTTTCTGTGTATCATGAAGGAAGCATATAAACCATTTTTTTCAAAACCTATCTTACTTGTTCATGCCTTCATTATAGAGGAAAAAAGTATTGTAAGTCTGTCGACTTCATTCACCTCTGGTTCTCTCTTTCTTATCAATTGTAATCTTCTTTTGGCCCAGTCAAAGGAAAATACCAATGAACTTTCACATCCCTTGTTTGAATCTGCAATGTGGGACTTCGCTGTAAGATAATGTAAAGTGTTACCAAGATACTAAAGATGATACTACACAGATATGGCACAGCTATGCTACTTGCTAAAATACTATGTGCTTCAGAGAGGAAACTTCGTGTAGATGAGAGAAGGGAAAGGACAGAAAGACTCATTTCGATGCTTACACCTGTCTTCTCTTCAAATCAATGTGAAGACTCCTCAAGGAAACTTTAAGACATTTGGGAGTTTTGCTGACAATCTGAAGGATTCATACACATACATTTTGAAACAATGCCAGAAAACTCAAAATGTCTAAATGTGATTTTTGGGGATCATTTTACCTGGTTGCAAAAGCCTTTAACCTTATTGCAGCTTCACTAACATAAGAACGGTTTCTATCTCATACTTTTGAATTGCCAAACAATTGGGCTTACTATAAACCTGCAAATTATCCTCCTTTTTTCTCTCTCTCTCAGAGCTCAGTTCATGGGGGGTTTTTTGTTTCTCAGAGCTGTTCCATTGGCTGCAATCTTGGCTGGCATATGCCTTGAACTCTTCAGGTAGCACCACATAGTTGCATACAGGCTAAAGCACAACATTTAGGAGGCTTGTAAAATCCAGCCCGCTGAGCACTTTGCATAACCAGTACTTGAGAAGAAAGGCTGTTCACATAAATTATTTATTCACCCTACCATTTGCAGTGATTTTTCATTATCAACACAGGAATAATTCCAGTGTTTTCAGGTCTCTTCACCTGCTTCTGCAGCACCCACAAAGGCAGGGGTGTGACTGTACAGCACAGCAAGTGTAGGATAGCAACCTGTCTGCCTGATTAACTTGTTCAAGTAGGACAGATCATTGCTGTTCACAGCCATGTCTGTCTCTCATTGTAATACAGTGTTGAATGCCAGAGTGCCACAAAATACTGTCTTCAGCAGTGAGAACTGAGCCCATTTCATGGCTCTCTGGGTTGAACCTGGTGCATAGTGTCTGAATACTTTTTAGCACAAAAGTTAAATCTCATTAAAAGAGAGCTTCAGCTATGGGAGAAGCAAGTGATTCACCCACCTTTTACACATTAGTATGGGAAGTTTTTAGTAAAATATTAAGTGCACAATAATGCAGTGTTTTTACCGTGAATTCTAAACACACATGCAGTTGAATGAATTAGGAGTCCACATGAATTACGAGTCTTGTTCTGACCACCATACCTGTGGTCTTTGGCAATTTTAATTGTAACTTAAGAGAAGACAACCTTTTGCATGACCTTTGCAATCTGAGTAATATGCTAGCATGGCCTACAGCATTCATTACACATCTGTTCAAACCAGCCATAGATATTTGTCCCTTCAATTCTCTCAGCATTCAAAATAGGTGAACATGACACCCCACCTGTGGCCAAGAAGAGCTGCTCACTTTTGATAGATGACATGTGATTTGAACATACTTGTGCTAAAACAAAACCTAGTCACTGCCTGCATCCATTCTCTCTAAAGTCCTCAAAATTTTGTCCCAAGATCAACAGCTCATGTGTTCAGAAACACATGAGAAAGGTGTCTCGGTTTTGAAAGACAGGTGTCTGCTGAGAGAGGTTGAACCCTTTCTTAGGACAGAGAATGTGATTTTCCCTCCTTCTGAATTATTTTAATTTTGAAATCAAGGGCTTTCAGGCAAAGATATGGGAAAAGGAATAACAGTTATTTACTAGTATCTATAAACAAGCAATAACAATACTACCAACAACTATAAATAGAACCAGAAACCAATAGCAGATGACTTTCCCGTGCGGTGTAATTACGGTCGAAAAACAGCAGGTGGCGCTGCTGAGCTCCTGGCCAGGCAGGGCAGGTGCGATGCCTCCCGAGCAGCTGCAGGTGGCGCTGTGGCGCAGGGTCAGGTCAGCCTCAGGCAGCTGGTAATGGCGGACAGGCTGGAGAGCAGCCAGGCAGCTCAGAGCGGCAAAAAAACAGGGCAGCGGGGGCAGAAGCTGGCTCTCTCCCGGCTAGCTGGCGAGGCAGCAAGGATTTCTGCAGTCACAGCAGACGCTGCGGTCTCGTGCGGCAGAGGGGGGCAGGCGGCAGAGGCAGCCGGACTCTCCCGGCAACTGCTGCGAGAAAACGCAGACCAGGGAAGCGTGCACTTCCCAGTGACAAAAGGGCTGAATCAAAGCTCACCCAGCCAGGAGAAGAAAAACAGGGCACAGTTGGATTTCCTCTGGTCACAGCCAAAACACAAAGAGCAGCCTCTCCTCTTCGTGTCTGACCCAAGAGAGAGTGCCTGTTCTATCGGCTGGCTCTTCCCTTACCTGCTCCACCCAAGCACACCTTTTGTCTCTCACAAAAAAGTTGATGGCCCTAATCACCCAGCTATTTGTTGCTTAGTAACAGTGATGGAGAAAAATTCCAAGGCATCCCCCCAACCTCAGACACAAGGCACATAAGAAAGCCTTGTGTGAGAGAGAGTGAAAAAAACCAAATTATTTTTTAAGCAAATACTGCAGTTTGGGAGTAGCTTACACACAATTTTTTTTAATAGATTTACTGACTGAAATACTCTTTAATTAGAAATGTTTTAATTAAAATTCACTTTAATACATTATAAGCCAGAAAGGCAGATTCCATCTTAATTTATCTGAAAATGTGAGCATTTCTGTTTTAGAGAGCATTTGTGCTTTCCACTCATTGGTATTAAGTTATTACGATCGTCTTTCTTCTCTATAGCAATCTGGGTCTTTCTTCTATACCAAACCAGGCATCAATGTCAGCATCAAAGAAAACCTGGGGGGCCAAAACGACAGACACTGGTGAAATTACGTTATGGCTAAATGTGAGCCTTCATTTTGATAAGTCTTTGCAACTGAAAATGTGGTAAATGGAACTGGCTAACTTCATATAACAAACACCCATATGTTTTGTTTTGTAGACTACATCTATTCATCAAGAAGCACTTCCTTTACTAAAGGTGTTCTCACACTGAAAAATGATCAGTTCATTGGTTTATTCTCTGCAAGAATTAATAAACCCCTGAAAAATTGCTGTGTACAACAGCTTTAATAGCTCTGTCCGGCTGCTTCCCAGTCTCTACCTCTTGAAAATAAAGCAAACTCTAGCTATAAATCAAGGCCACTGAAATGAAGACCAGTTGCACATCACAGAGAATGATTTTATAGGTGGAACGTGGGCTTGCTAATTTCTAGAATAAATTATTGTTCTTTATTGAATGCAGTTCCATTTACACACTTTTGATGCAAAGACTTGAAAACAAAATCACGAGCCCTGTTATAGGTTAATTTTAACGTCTTATTTTTTCCAGGCAGCTCTCAGTATAAAACATTCGGCTGACAATGTGCCAGGAAATCCCTTTCATTAAAATAAACACTGATACACTCATTGTGAAGTTATCTCACTTATAATATCAATGATCTTTAATAGAGTTGTTTTATTACCAGAATAACATTTCTGTCTGACAAGTCTGGAGTCAATATTTAACAGATTGAGGTCAGATTTAGCAATAGGCTTTTGCAAAAACCTGGGAAGACTGAATTCTGACTGCAAACTCATAAAGTAGGTTTACAGATTACAAAATGAGCATTTTCATAAATATGCATGTCTCATAAATATTTGAGAAAAAATGAAATGAGATCCAATATCTAAATGATTGTCTAATTAATAATTCTTTTGATAGGGTAGTCTTGAATACATATTAAACACGTGAGAAGAAAGAGAAAAAAGAGAGAAAGAAGGAAAAAAGGAAGAAGGGAAGGAGGGGAAATAGGAAGGATAGAAAAAAGAGAAAGGAAAAAAGAAAACAGAGGAATAAGGGAGGGAGAGTGGGAGGCAGGGAGGCAGGCAGGCAGGCAAGGAAGGAAGGAAGGAAGAAAGGAAGGAAGGAGGAAAGAAGGGAAGGAGGGAAGGAGGGAAGGAAGGAAGGAAGGAAGGAAGGAAGGAAGGAAGG